>JAHWFO010067283.1:0-15651 GCA_023313115.1 Rhysida immarginata
TCCTTCCATTTTTCAATTGAAAAATCATTACCTATGCTTGGAGATGCCTCTCCAGTTAATAATTATTATTATTTACTTGTGAGTTCATCAACTTTCTGATGGTTTGGAGTGGAGAAATTCTCCATCTGCGGGCCAGGTTCCCGTCTCCCATTGGGCTTTCAACCGTGACAACTTGGTTGTCTTTAAGACACCTCGAGACAGCTTGGCTGTCCGTGGTGTCTGCGATAGCCCAATTGGTAGAGGCATCGGCCATGATAGTCGAGGTTCCTGGTTCGAATCCGGGTTGCAGAATTTTTCCTTCCATTTTTCAACTGAAAAATCACTGTCTAATCAATTTATTACTAACTTCTTACTTGTTAATAAACATTATTTTGTAAAAATGAATGACAAAGTCGATTATTTAATTATTTCTTTCCTAGTTTCCTATTATTTTACTTTTTTAAATACAAATAGTTGCAATAATTAAAAATTTCCAAACTTTTCCTGGAGGGTACAATTCCTCTCATCGACATTTGAGATGAATAATATTTATAAACAATTTTTTTGACTCTGATGAGCCATTTTGAAAATATTAATTTATTTTTGCCCCTACCCCCTTCCCAAATGAAAAATATTTTTTATGATTCACAAAGACATGTTGAAATTTTGTGAAAATATTTCCATACGTTTGTACGGGGGGAAATCAGATAATAAATTTGAGAAAATAAAGATTTGTGATGATTAATTACTCGTAATAAAACAGATAAAAGTATAAACTGTCTTACTCTTTGCTTCACAATTTAGAAAATATATAAGTATTAAGTAAAATATACGCAGGGTGAACTAAAACAATAGGGACAAACTTCAGGAGGTGATTCCTGACAAGGCGCAAAAAATCTCATATGAAGTTAAGTCCTGTAATCATATGGCAGTATTATGGGAACATGGCAATACTGTGGCTGTAATTGTATCAATGTTACAAAAGATGCTCGAAGTGGCCTCCTTGGGATGCAATGCAAGAGTTCACACGTTGCATCATGGATTGCTGCACTCGTTCGAATGTTCCAGCCTGTACCGAATAGCATCACAGGCTGCATTGAAATGTTCAAGTGTCTCCATATCAGGAACTGACTCTGCATATACAACATATTTGAGTCAAGTCAGTTTAAGTCCAGTAAGCGAGTGGGCCATGCAGTACGACCTCCTCGTCCTATCCGGGGAAGATTTTTTGAGGTATCGGCGAACATTAATGTGGAAGTAGGATGGCACTCCATCATTAACAGTCGCAATTACCGTAAATCTTCTACTATAATGCGGATTTATTTGGCCTAAAAAAGCATCTAAATTGGCTGGGTCGTATTATACAAGAGGATAAAAATCAGCCCTCTGACGACTGCGGCCGAAGGAGGTTTTGTCCTGATAACATTGCCGTATATTATACATTAATTACATTGCATATACAGTGTCCAGTTCATTATACAATATATTAATTCACTTTTTATTCGAATTACTCATCGCCAACATCTAACAACATCGAAAATAACTTCTCCCAAACATCAATACTTCTAAATAGGCCTACTTCCAAACTGCCTCGAACCAAAGCCTACAAGAAAGCTTATGCAGTGAAAATATTAAACTGAATAAAGATTACTTGTCTTTTTATTAAGAAAATTGATGTACTGCTGTGTTTTTTGTCGATGTGCAAGTGAGAAAGCTTTCCATATCAATGTAGGGCTATAAACTTCCAAACTGCCTTGATGAAGTTGGAAAGACCTGTTCGAAGACACAGATGAATCAGATTTTGAAGGTTTTTGAATATTAAATATCCAGATTATTTAAAAATAAAGATTTTTTTTTTCTGTATAAGTTTGCACATTTTATTTCTCGTGAGGAGTTAAAAATGGGGGTCGCATTATACAAGAGGATAGGATTTTTGCCGATTTTTGGGGCCGAAAAAGTGGAGTCGCATTATACAAGGGGTCGCATTATAGTAGAAGATTTACGGTATTTACATTATCATGGAAACTATGCATTTTTTGTTATTTTCCTTGAATCACCACTTGAAGTTTGTCCCTATTGTTTTAGTTTATTTAATCTAAAATATTAGATATTCAAAAAACCTACTGTAGTTAGATTCTAAGATAACAGAAAAACTATTTTAAGCCTCCTTTAGATTTGAAAATAAGAGGAGAAATGATAGATAAGTAATAAAATATAAAATAAATCAAAAATAAAGCAAAAATAAAAAGCTGACGTTTGGGACAGAGGTTATCCTTTGTCAAAGCAAGGAGGCTAGTTCTCTAAACCAGGGAGAATTATCCTCCATGCCTCTATCTGAAACGTCATCTTTATATTTTTGCTTTATTTTTGATTATTTTGTTTTTTACTACTTATCTATTATTTATTGATTCCAGGGTTCTTGTGACTCGCCCTTCTTTTCTACATTCGTCAAAATAAGAGGAAGGAGTGAAGATAAAGAATGAAGTTTTTATTATTAAAAATTAGATTTTCAAATATTATATTTACTCATTTTTTGGTTTTAATAAATGTAAACAATATATGCATATTTCAGTTCAACTTGCAACATATCAAAAGACAAACGGGCATTTTTTCAAACACATTATATTCACAATACACAGAAATTCATGTTAAATACAATTACTGGTAAGTTTTACAACTCAAAGACAAAACTTTAGCAATGTCTGTATTAATATTTAGTGACATCCATCACCTTTGTTCTTGAGCACTGCCTGAATTCGACGTGGCATAGATGCTACTAACTTGTTGTAATTTCTCTGCTGTAATTTTAGTTCAGGCATTAATAACAGCTTCTTGCAGGGACTCCCTAGAGGTCATGTGCTCCTTTCGGATCAACTTTTTCATACTTCTCCAAATGTTCTCAATCGGATTCAGATCCGGAGAATTCCCAGGCCAATCCAAAACCTTAATATTTTGTTCAGAAATCCATTCCTTACTTAATCTGGCTGTATGAGCAGGAGCTCTATCTTGCCGATAGATGTAATCGTTGTCTGGAAAATAGAACTGCGTAGTTGGAAGCAGGTGATCAGCCATTATCTGGCAATATTTTAAGGCTGTCACTGTGCCATCAATGATACAAATACTCCCGAGACCCGCAGAAGTCAGAGTATCATAAACCATAATTGAGGGTGGGAATTTACTAGATCTTGAAATGCATCCAGCTTCCAATTCCTCATGTTTTTTACAGATAATGGTTTGTTGTCCATCATTGATTGCACAAAATCGGCATTCATCTGAGAAATTGACCTTTTTCCAGTCATTTTCATTCCATGTGTAATAGTTTTTGCACAATTCAATTCATTTTTTCTTCATTTGTGTTGTTAACATTGGCTTCTTCTTAGCAGTGCAAAACCGGGTATCCAAATTCTTTTATGCACCTGATAGTTGTTTTAGAAGAAACACTCTTGTTAATTTTGCTGCACCACTCTTCAGTTATTTCGTTTGATGTTAGTTGTCTCATTGTTGGTATCAACCGTTTCAGAACGCCGTCATTATGAATGCTGGTAATTCGTGGATGTCCCGATCTGGATTTTACGTTAATTATCCTCTCACTTTTATACCTTTTGATAATTCGGCTGACACTTGATGGATGAATCTTCAATTGTTTAGCAATTTCACGTTGTTTCATACCAGTCCTCAATAATCCTAGGACTGATTGCTTAATGGTTTCATCCAATTGTTTGGCTTTAGGCATTTTACAATTAGTTGTGTTCGTCTTCTTACTGTTTGCAGGGCAATGTGATTATTATCACACCAATGGACACACACTATTTATACACTACTGTTTATAAAAATCACAACACCCTGATGGAATGGTCTAACCCATATGCAATTTGCAATATTTGCATACAATCAGTCAGAGTATAAATGATTAGATTTTCAGAGTAATTGCTTGAAAGAACACCATGCCTCGACAACGACGAAGGGTACCATATCAACAGCTGACAGACTTTGAAAGAGGACGCATAATTGGTCTGCGTGAAGCGGGATGGTCGTATCGTAACATTGCTGCTCGTGTAGGATGTAATGCAACGACAATTATGCGTGCATGGAGGCAGTGGAGCGAAGAGAACAGGGCACACCGAAGACCAGGCTCAGGAAGACCCAGCATGACGCCAACGCGAGATAACAGACACCTCTATCGCATGTGTGTAGCAGATCGTACAGCCACTTCCACAGTGTTAGCACAACAGTAGGGTGCTACAGTAGGTAGGACAATGTCTGCTAGCACTGTACGACGCCGTTTGATTTCCAGAGGATTGATGGCACGAGTACCATTGTTGCGGATTCCTTTGACTCAAAACCACCGGCGCCTCAGGTTGCAATGGGCCCATCAACACCAACAGTGGCAAGGTGAATGGCAACAAGTTGTGTTTTCAGATGAGTCAAGGTTTAACTTGCAGCACCATGATGGCAGGATACGAGTCAGAAGACATCGTGGCGAGCGCGACCTTCCCGAATGCATCCTGCAGCGTCATTCAGGACAAACGCCAGGGGTGATGGTGTGGGGTGCAATCAGTTACCATGGCCGTTCCCGTCTGATCAGAATCCATGGCAATCTGAACAGTGACCGGTACATCAGGGAAGTTGTGCAACCCGAGGTCATCCCCTTCCTGCAGAACCTTCCAGGCGCTGTATTCCAACAGGACAATGCCTGACCGCATGTGGCCAGAAATGTCCTTGCCTTTTTCCAAGCACATCAGACGCCCTTGTTCCCCTGGCCTGCTTGTTCACCAGACATGTTTCCAATCGAACGTGTGGGACAGGGTGGCTCATCGATTGGCTCGTCAGACTCCTGCAGCAGCAACTGTGGATGAAGTGTATACCCGTGTAGACAGAGCATGGCAGGACATTCCCCAGGCCCTTATTCAGAGCTTGTTTGACTCAATGCCACGACGTTTAGAGGCTGTAATTGCATCCTACGGTGGTTTCACCCGATACTAATGTGACAATAAAACGCATTGTATTGACCTGAAAATCTAATGGTTTCTTTTCTGACCCATGATATGCAAATGCTCCAAATTTAATGCAGATTGGGCTATTCCATCAGGGTGTTGCGATTTTTATAAACAGTAGTGTATAATGGACTCTTCCATGTCATTTGCATGAAAACATTTGGAAAGGATATGTTTTTGTAACATTAAAGGGAAATATTGCTAAACTTTTGTCTCACAATTTGCAAGTTGCTTCCATAGAAATTTGTTTTCCCTACTGTAAATTTGAAACTATAAATTACGAATATTGTAAATTGCAGAATAAAGGTTGCTGTTTGGATAAAAATGTTCATTTTTTTGTTTTCACACTTCTATTGGGCAAAAATGAAATATTATTGTTTCTGCGTTTTGCTACCATCGCAAATTGCTAAACTTTTGTCTTTGAGTTGTATTTGTAAGTAATAATTCGCAATTTTCCAAAAATTAGTTATCTTAATGAGAAAGCATGCAGAATGCATCCTTCTTATAATTAATTCCATTCCTTTAATAATAATTACTGTTCAAAATAAACTAAATTTAACTAGACAATGTTATTTGTTGATAAATCTATGTGCAAGCGTAAGTTATGTGTTTTATTATGGCTTTTCAAGTATAAATGGAGTCTTAAAAAGCTTTTCGTATACTATTAATGCATTTTCTGGCTTTGAGAAATTATCACAGCTGAATTCCATAAAATTACGTGTCAATATGGAATAGGTTAGACATCAATTTTTTTTATATACAGTAAGTAAACATCTACTGTATTTAACAAGTAATTAGCTTAAGCTTTATTTTTCAAACACGTAAAAAAAAAAAAAAAAAAAAAAAAAAATCAAAATAACTACAAGGTGCGCCAGAGAAACTTACTTATTTGAAAGGTCAATAAAAACAAAAGTACTTCAGTTATTGTTTTAATTCTTTTTTTATTTGAGAATACAATATCCCAAATTTTTTTTATACAGTCTTGAAAATTACATCGTTTAAATGGCGACCCCCATTGCGCATACACCGATTAAGTCGATTTTTGAAGTTCGTGTCCACTCTTTGCAGCATATCGATCGGTATGTTGGCAGTGGCATCGCGAATGTTGTTGAGCTATTGTCTGTCGTCGATCGACATAAACCAGGGATTTCAAAAAGCCCCATAAAAAAAATCGCATGGAGCCAAATCTGGAGAGCATTTTGATGGGCAACAAAATCGCGTTCAGTTAATTCTTGTACAACAGCAATTTATAGGGATGAAATTGAAGGTCTTGGTGGAGAATTCGTCGAACAGTGGTGTCAGAAATTCCCAAAGCAGCTGCGTGTTTGCGAGCCGAACGCCAGGGAGAACGCAGAACTGACTGCCTTACTCTTTCGACATTTTCCGGAGTTCTGGTGGTCCGTTGATGTCCAATTCTGGGTTTAGCGACACTTCCACACTCTCGAAATGAGTTAACCCACGACAGAATCGAATTACGGCCAGGAACAAGTCTGTGAGGAGGAATTTCAAAGCGAGCGCGGAAGGCACGTTGCGTAGCAACAAGTGAGCGATCGTTAGAAAAGTAGCTCTCGACGGCGAAAGCCCGCTGTTCTCTAGACCAGAGCATGATGGCACCTGACTGGAGAGAGAAACAAACTTGGGGACTTCCCCCTCCAGTAGCGCCCCCTATCACCCCTCTACCCACACAACTCACCACTCGGGAGTTTTTTCAAATAAGTAAGTTTCTCTGGCGCACCCTGTATATAAAATTAAAAATGGATACAAATACTATTTTTAATTTTTTATTGTTTTTTTTACCTGAAGCAAGGATACTAAGAGGATAACATGCTCGCTTATGGAACATTTGTTAGAAAAGTCTCTACATAATTTTTCTGTTACAATAAAACAAGAAAGTTACACATTAGTACAATAAATGTTACAATAATTATTACATACAAGGAACGCTCCCCTTCTTCTAATAGATTTTAATATTTTTTTCCTTTGGATTTAATTACGGTGTACAAATTTATGGTTTTAAATTAACATATCCCAGACAATAAAAGAAAGGCAACTTGGAATAAAGTTCATTTTTGATATTTTCTTTAACTAAGAGCTATAAAACTTAACCAAATCAGCTAAAAGTAAACTAAGCTAGCCTACATTTAAACACGTAAGATGATGGTGTAAAAGTTATATTCATAAATTTTTACATTAATATCTAGATCAGATATTCGTTGGTATTTTTCATTAGAGGAATTATGTTTTTCAATTCTTCTAAAAGGATATCTAATTTTTTTTCAGGAATGTAAACTAGTTTCTAACTCACCCCACTCAAATGAAGCCAAACCGCAGTATCCCAGCACAATCTCTATCTGTAGTCATTCTGCCCTTTGTAAAAGTTCACCAATTTATTCAAATAATCAGAATCATGCATCATAAATATTTATGCATATCACATAAATGTTATTTTTCATGGACTCTGTTTCCCATATTAACCACTTACACAACCAGCATACAATTGTCCAGTCAAAAATTCATTACACATTTATTCCATGCATAAAAACAATTCAAAGTAGTAAGTCCATATTTGGGTTTAATATTCGTGATACCAAATTAAAATACAATAACAAGGACTGATAAGCAATTTTATATTTGATTTGGCTCTGTTGATGTTGGTTATTCAAAACACATAAGATGCTTACTGATCATATATTGGCATTGCTTATTGGTCCCTGTTATTGTCTTATATAGTGCCCGGCACGAAAGAAAAAGGAAAGGGGCGCATGCGTAAATGAATGAAACTCATTCAACCAATCAGAAACAGACTGGGAAGAGGTATTACTTATTCCTGGCATTAGTAGTAAGTAATGCCCTGATTCCTGTTCGTTTCTGATTGGTTGAATGAGTTTTATTCATTTACACATGCGCCAGTTTCCTTTTCCTTTTGTGCCGGGCACTATAATTCATTTCAAACTTAAAATCACATCCACTCTACAGATATTTTCTTTATTTCACAATACTCCTTATCAATCAGGGTCTGGTCCAATTGATATTTTCACAAAGGTCAAAAATTTCTTTTCTACTGCACATTAACATTTCATTCCACACCCATATGCAATTCAGATATTGCCTCAAATCTATTGGGTCAAAGTTCTACAGAGTGGTAGAGAATGTAAAACAGTAAACTCCATGTAATTCGAATCCACCAAATTCGAATTATCGCTTAATTCGTATAAATTTCAAGGAACGTTTGAAATCCTTTACACTTAATGTAAAATATTACCGCATAATTCGAATCAATCATCAAGTATATTTAATACAAACTAATGTATCTTTCATCGCCTGATTCGAACGCCATAGTTACTCCAAAAATAATTTGTGACTAATTTCCAGATTGATCTGAACAAGCGCTGTGCTACTACATGCGGAGTTTACTGTAAAAATATAATTGGCCGATTCCTCTTCTACTGGATTATCCAGAAGCCTGACTGGATACAGTAGCCAATCCGCTTTCGAGATTTGGCGCTAGCTTTCCGTTAGTGCTTTAAGTATATATAAGCAGATAAATTAGGGGTTGTGCTCAGTATCATAAGGACTCCAGCACAACACACATAGATGACCAGGCGTAAATATTTTTGAAGACTTCAGAATTGTAAGTACATGTAGCTTTCACAGTTTTTAGGTTTATCTTCTCTCTCAATTAACTTTGTTTTTCATTTCGATAGCTTAACATCTAGCCAATACATAACTATTTTTTATTTTATTGAAACACAAAATACAGGTACAATTTACCAAAGATTTAATGTAACATAGATATACAGGAATTTGTATAATTTGTAAGTACTGATTACCCATAATCCAAAACACATAGTTTTTAGGTTAGTGTGACCAATATCACAGAATTCGAATTATCGCCTAATTCGAATTTTTTTGTTGGTCCGTTTGAATTCAAATTATCGCCTAATTCGAATTTTTTTGTTGGTCCGTTTGCATTCGAATTACACGGAGCTTACTGTAAATACCTTTCTGATTTATAGTAGTGTTGAGAATACAAAGAAGAAATTTATTAAGCTCTAATTAACAGCATATTAGCAAAAATTTCAATGAAAACCTTTACACAGTCAGCTTAAATGTTTATTCACATTCCCTATTCTGTAACCCAAATACATATTTAAATCCCCCTTTTGAGATAGTAAACAAAATAAAAACTTCTGTACAACATCTCATTTAACTATACATTCCGTCAAAACAAACCATCACCCACCCTTTGAATTGCTGCGTGGCAGGCAGTGATGACTGGCTGTTGCGTGAATTGCATGTGGCAACTGCTTTTCGCCGTTGCTTGCGTGAAATCAACACAGCTGCCATCGATCACTTTGATTGTACAGGTGTCCAGATAGGCGAGATGAGTGTGGTTTATAGGTAATAGGGGGGTGGGGAATGCATTGCCGCACTCAAATTTGACTTTGACCCCCAAATTTAAGGTCATCCATTTGCTAACTCGAAAACTATTAAAGATAGAAAAAAATTTCCAATTGCTACCCTGTAGAGCAACACCACATTAGTCTAAAAACAATTTTTAATCGCACTTTCCCCTTGAAAGATTTTAAGAAAATGGGTGAGAAAGAGTCACTCAATGAAAGAAAATTCCTAACGATGTGCTTCACTGCAATTCAACTGTGTTAGAAACCTCAGCCAACTTGGCCAGCCCAAGCTGACCTTGAGTGACTCTTTCTTGCCCATTTTTTCAAAATCTTTCAAGGGGAAAGGTGTGATTAAAAATTTGAGTGGCACAAAGAATCCCCCCCCCCCCATTACCTATAAACTACACTCATCAGATCTCGCCTACCTGGCAGCGTTGAGAAATCTGCCCGGTATACAGGAAGTCTCAAATTAAAATTACCATTTCGTAACTCGGTACAGCTAAAACTATTTATCAGAAAATCACGATAGGAATTTTTTCCAGAGCAAAAAAAAAGTCATTCCAAAAACCACTAATAGAGGTACACAATTGTAATGTAAAATTTTTTTAAGAATCCTGTGGACAGTTGTATGAGGTTGGTCAAAAGCTCCTACAATATGCCGAACACTAGTGCTGCCCATGTAATTTGACATCCTGTCCACCATCACTTGTATCGCTACATCATCCACCATCTGAGGATCAACATGCTTTCGTCCTCTTCCTGGTTGAACAACCAATGAGCCTGTTTCTTCAAATTTCACAATCATTCTTCTTAGACCATTACAAATGAGTGGACCTTTTCGTAACTGCTTCGAAGAATGAAATTTTCGCACCATTTTGGTAAAACAAAGCTTCAGTAGCAGTAAAACACTTTTTGGATTTTGGAAGAAGCTAAACAGTTACGACTTTGGTTCTGCATTAGCAGCTTTACATAACCAAAATTAGCACCTGCCAGTATTTCATCTTGAAATGCACCCTTTACTGGTGGTTTTTGGAACTAACTTTTTTTTTGTTCTGGAAAAAATTCTCAAAATTTCACGATTTACTGATGACTTAATTTTTGCTTTATCGTGCTACAAAATGTTAACTTTATACATTTGCATACGATTTTCCTTGTTTATTTTAGAAATGTTCGTAGAAGCTGACTTATTTTGAACGTTCAAAATAAACTATTTTCTGAGAGAAAGGGTGCTAATTGGAGTGTTCAGAGACTTTCACCCGATGACAGCCACATCCATTTGCTTTGATGGGATGCACAGTTAAATCCTGAGAAACTGGAAAGGACTGTGGATAACGACATGACTAACTGACAACAACCTCTTGTCCACAAAAGAATTTTATTAAGCGTATACGTATTTCGAACTCATTGAGTTCATTATTCAATGCCGATACAGAGTTTGGTTGAAATACAGAGTTTGGTTGAATTTGATAAGTGTCGAATCTCCTATCGGGCCTGCATCTCCGTTTAGTAAAAGGTTGGGGTCCTTCTTGGAAATCACCAACGTCTCACAGGCGTCCAAAGCGTTCTTGTTTCTGACCTGTCTCAACAAACGGCAGTCTTGTAGAAGTATGTCATGTCCGGTGTCAAGCATATGCTTGGCCACCGCTGATCTGTCCAGGCATTATGCTCTTTGAATCTAGTCTGGACCTTCCTGCAAGTTACCCCTCGGTAAACTTTCTGGTATACACTGCATGCAATTTCGTATATTCCAGATTGTGCTAGAGGAGGTGTTTGGTCTTTAGGGTTCCCCAAAAGATTCCTCAGGGCATTGGGGTTTTTGCACGTGAGGTCTATATCCGCTTCTTTGAAGATCGGGCATAATCCTGCCGTGAGGATCTTGTTATATGGAATTGATACTCTAAACTCGAGGTACTGGTGTTGTTGCGGGTGGTCGATTCTCTAACCAGCTTTAAGAATCTTCTTCTGCGTACATAATCGTGTACGAGTTTGGTGTCGTATCCGTTGTTTTGCGCTATAGATGAAACACATACGGACATATCAAATTGCTTAAAGAGTCAAGTTAATTTTCTATATTTCTTAATTTTGTATCAATGTTTATCTTTTACTTTCATTGATTTTATTATTTAGATGGTTATTTTGTCTATCCAGTTATTCGTTGTATCATTTTAATAATCGGCATTCTGTATCGATTGTAACGACTGTTCGCGACCAGGAGGAAGTATCTCTACTAGGTCCACGCTTCTGATGTTAAGAGATTGTTTCCCCCCATTGGTCTTTTTTATTTTGTACCTTTTTATAGGATAATGGCCACTCCGGCCCTTATACGTATTCTCTGTAATTCAACCAAACTCTGTATTGGCATTGAATAATGAACTCGATGAGTTCGAAATATGTATATGCTTAATAAAATTCTTTTGTGGACAAGAGGCTGTTGTCAGTTAGTCACAGTTAAATCCTCCTGTCGAATTCCTTACGTTCTTTACACTATTAATTACGATACCTTGTATTTTTATCCGAGCTAACAATTTTGTAGTAATATGTTTAATTTGATCTTCATTTTCAACTGGCCTTTGGGAGTACAGCTTCAATCTGTCTAAACAGCTGCTGATGACAAAATCTTGATTGCTAGAATATATATTGTATTACCTTGTAAAATATGATCATTTCTTTCATATTTATTATAAAATAGCTACATTTTGCAATTACTGGTACAAATTATTAAATATTCTACAGGCAATAAGATAAGGCAACAGAGATGTTAAGGAAAAAAAAAACAAAAAGCCAACAAAAAAACTGTTACAATAATTACGGTAAATCATCTTCATTGCTTGTTACTTATTCCTTCTTTTTAAACATATTTAAAGAAAAAAAAAATGCACAAAAGATATTCTTTTTCAACCAAAGCATTAACTTACCGTATATACTCGCGTATAAGTCGAGAAATTTATGTCTTAAAATTCATCCTGAAAAGCAAACTCGACTTATCTGCGAGTCATACCAGTTTTCCATAGAATTTTGGCAAAGGCACCTAACTCCATATAAAAATTTACACATTTACACAATATAATATTGATTTGTAATATTTAAGTGAATCTCATTTAAATGCTACCTGATCCTTTCCTCTTATATCTTCGGCCCCTTTCACATGACACCACCACGGCCGCACCACCACCCATTTTGGTGGCGTGTTCCTCGGTGGCGTGCTCAGATTCTCCTGCCACCAACGCGGCCACCAGAAATGAGTCACCTTTTATTCACGGAAATAAGCAACCACCCAGCTGCCGAACTGGCTGCACAGGTGTTTGCGAGGGGTGGTATAGGATATAGTCACCCTCTGTTCACGTTGCCCCAAACGATTTGTTACTATGGAAACCCCCTTCCTCAGCTCCCCAACAGTGGTTGTGGCGCGACGTCGTATGAAAGGCAGTGTAACGACGCGGCTGCGCCACCAATTTGGTGGCTCGAAGAATCGCGTATGTAGCATATCCCCTCTTCTGGCCGCGCGTCCACTGGCGCCCTCACCACCACGTGTGAAAGGTTCAACTGTCAGCAGTGTAACGACCCGGCTGCGCCACCATGGTGGCCTCGTGTGAAAGGGACCTTAAATAAACTTTATTTTACTTCCCACAGAAAAATTTTTCCATTTCACGCTTTTATTCTCTCTTCTCTAATTCTCTTAGGGAATTACCAGGTACAATCTTCTCACTCCTCCACTAATCTTCTTCCCTCCCTCTCCTGAACAACAGCTTGAATAACAATGTTTATTTAATTTGTAATTACTTAAATTAATAAATGATAATTCTCCTTAGGTTTGATTTCACATTAATAAAATTCTACATTTACTAATAAAAACCATAATCCTTCAGATTATAAATTAAATAATTTATTTATGTACCGTAAATCTTCTACTATAATGCGACCCCTTGTATAATGCGACTCCACTTTTTCGGCCCAAAAAAATCGGCAAAAATCCTATCTTCTTGTATAATGCGACCCCCATTTTTGGAATGCGAACTGGACACTGTATATGCAATGTAATTAATGTATAATACATGGCAAATTCGTCTGAATGTCATCAGCACAGAAAGCAACTTCGACAAAAGCAACTGCCTCAACTTCATTGAGGCAGTTTGGAAGTTTATAGCCCTACATTGATATGAAAAGCTTTCTCACTTGCACGTCGACAAAAAAACACAACAGTACATCAATTTTCTTAATAAAAAGACAAGTAATCTTTATTCAGTTTAATACTTTCACTGCATAAGCTTTCTTGTAGGCTTTGGTTCGAGGCAGTTTGGAAGTAGGCCTATTTAGAAGTATCGATGTTTGGGAGAAGTTATTTTCGATGTTGTTAGATGTTGGCGACGAGAAATTCGAATAAAAAGTGAATTAATTTATTGTATAATGAACTGGACACTGAATATGCAATGTAATTAATGTATAATATACGGTAATGTTATCAGGACAAAATCTCCTCCAGCCGCAGTCGTCGGAAGGCTGATTTTTATCCTCTTGTATAATACTATCCAGCAAATTTAGATGCTTTTTTAGGCCAAAAAAATTCGCATTATAGTAGAAGAATTACAGTAATTATAATTAATTTATATAACTACCAGTATAGTTAATACGGTATATCTATGCAATTATAATTACATTCAGTAATTACTTATAATATTAAATGATAACTTTTCTTATAGATGATTTCGCATTTTTAAAATTGTTCATTTAGTAATAATAAAATGATTAATGATTAAATAATAATAAAGTTTAGAGTAATATTTAATTGTTAAACAAGCTTTACATTATTACCCATGCAAGTACAGCACGATTTAAGCATGGGTAAACTATGGTAACTTCAGTGAATTCAATTTCATAAGCACCTGAAATTTCACCCTCGACTTATCTGCGGGTCATAGCAAATTTCAAAATTTTTCGCCCAAAATCTGACCTCGACTTATACGCGAGTATATATGGTAATAAACATTAGCCACTATTTAATACAGTAAATTCTTAATTTAGCAGATTTAGAAAGTACAGATATCATCTAAAATTAATAAATTTTGCAGGTTAACCAGATGCCCACTAAATAACACTATTATTCCTAAAAGTACACTACAACAACCTTTTCCTAAAAACTGGGTTATCTTTACAACAAAACAGTAAAAAGAATGTGTATTTTTAGCCTCTTCTTGTTAAAAGCCATCATGCTAACTTTTCTAAAATGGTGAATGTGCTCTCTTGTATCCTTTATGTATTCTACATATATCATGCAGTTAAATGTGTCATGTAGCTAAGGAGCATTCAATAATTGCTTTATAAGATTGCATAACGTTCATTTCAATGATATAAACATACAAAAAAGGCCCTTTACAAAGCAACCCGTTCAAGCACAATCCAGAAATAAGGTTGAACTCTATTACTTTATTTACGTATGCAGACAGAATACAAGCTTAGATTCATGTGGTATGAAATTAACATGATACGAAATTAATGGAGAAATTAAAGGCCCAAAGATGAAATATCTAAAGGGTATCTATTACATGTACTGCATAAATACAATAATGTATTTTTTTGTTTGTTTGTTTGTTTGGTTTTTAAAGAATTTCAGGCAATCTCTATCTATCTCAAACAGATACTAATAGAGTATGGACTTCAAAATACAGGAAGCGTTTGAAGAGGACAAGATTAAGCAAGCAGCAAGGGTTGGCAGGCAGTAGGGAAGAGTGGGGTTGGTTCCGACAAATCGATTTTTTCAGTCGAAATTATTCACATGCTGCCTAAAAAATTATCCCTAGTTGGTGACACTATACAGATTATGAAAATCTATTTGCCAAAATGATTACAACAAAGGTAAGTTTCATTTCGGCCACGTGTGTCATTAGGCCTTAACAAGGTTTTTATTTGATTTCTGGCGTGATGAGGTTGATTCGGACCCAAACTAAAAGGGCTAAAACCCATATATGGAACTTAACTCCATCACAAAAATTTGTTATCTTAAGAAACTTCTATTAATAACAAAGAGGGTTGGTTCGGATGCGTTTGGTTAGAACTTATAAAAGGAAAAGAGGGCAGGATCTGCCTTCCAGGAAAGATATGAAGCTAGCACCAGAAGATACAGAAAGGGAAAGCCGCAGTAGAAATGTCACGTCTGCTAGCCCTGCTTCTAAATGAAACAAGGCTACTAGTCAAGTGATTGTGATTTTTTTATAATGTGATAATGTTAGGCAAGTTGTGATAACATTTTCATGCTCTTTTGATAATAAAGTTACCTTGTA
>JAHWFO010067286.1:718-25250 GCA_023313115.1 Rhysida immarginata
AGTTATTCTGCTTTGTCAACTTAAAATTTACACCCTGTATATCATCTTCTATTATCCAAAGGCTATCATCTACATATCTCATGTATTCAATTACTTTATACAGGGTGTTTTTGAATTAAGTACAGATTTTTTGGAAGATGATATTAGAGGTCCTTAGAAGTATTTTTTGTCATATGAACATGGGGTCCCCGCAGCTCCGTTTACTTACAATACTGCATTGAACAATCAAATGACACCGGGACGCGAGAGGGAATGTTCAATAGCTACAATAGTCATCTGTGGTCTCATGTCAACCCATGTGCAAAGCATGTCAACAGTTTTCAGCATCGTTTTTCTTGAATATTTGGGCTGGCATGATTCACAATGTCCTGATTGGGCCATATCTCCTACCATGCCGTCTTAACGGGCAAACATACCTTGGTTTCCTGAAGGAAGAGCTCCCTGGTCTTCTTGAAGATGTTCCACTAATGACCAGACATTTGATGTGGTTTCAACAGGACGGCGCACCTTCGCATTACACAAGAGCAGTTAGAGATTACCTAAATGAGATATATCCTGGTCGTTGGATTGGTCGTGGCGGACCAGTTGCTTGGCCACCGAGATCGCCAGATCTCACACCGATGGATTTTTTTTATGGGGAAGCATAAAATCAATGGTGTGCTCCGAACCCGTAGATACCGAAGAAGAATTGGCGGCTCGTGTTGTCGCGGCAGCAGGTGACATCAGCGACCGTGCAAATCAACTGTTTCCACGCGTACATCATCAATCCATTATAAGGCGTTGCGAATTGTGCTATGAAGCAAATGGCGGTCATTTCGAACAATTACTGTAAAAGTCATACAGTAGATTGCTTGTGTTAATTGTTAAAAATAAAATAATCTAAGCCTACCAACGCACACTGCGTCCCGGTGTCATTGATTGTTCAATGCAGTATTGTAAGTAAACGGAGCTGCGGGGACCCCATGTTCGTATGACAAAAAATGCTTCTAAGGACCTCTTCTATCATCTCCCAAAAAATCTGTACTCAATTCAAAAACACCCTGTGTATGTTTTTTTTTTTAAAAATTCTGCAAGAATGCTTCTGACATCACACCGCTTATTGGGTTGCCCATTCCTAAGTCATATTTTTGTTCAAATATTTTGTTTTCAAATTTAAAATAATTTTCACTACAGAATACTTTTAAAGAGTTAACTGTGTCTACCTTTGTATTTTCGTCTATATTGTTGTTTGTTAATTCTTCTTCTATTATTTTTATAGTCTCTTGCATATTAACGTTTGTCTACATATTGGTAATATCAAATGATACTGAAGTGATTTTCGGTTTCAGTTTTGATTGCTCTATTCTTTCAAATACTTCAGAGGTTTTGTGTATTGCATACGTGTATTCTAATCCCAGATGATCAAGTAATTGTCCTTTTATAAGTTTCGCTAAGTTGTAAGTCGGACTATTTATGTTGTTCACTACAGGTCTTATTGGGTAGTTCTGTTCATGTATTTTAATTCTAGGCTTCCTAACTGGGGCTGCTGGATCCGGGATTCTCATTTGCAGCTTTCTAACTTTGAATAATAGAAAATTATAAGAACTTTAAATCCTTGCTAAAATGTAAAATTACAACTGAAGATGCAATAAGAAAGGCGAAAGTCGACTCTTGTAAAGTTATAGGGTAAATTATTAATTTATGCTAATGACAACAAATGCGAGTACTGGAACTTTGACTAAGGTCTTCCTGATTTATTTTATTTGAAAAGCAGCACTGTCACGGAAATCAAACACCAGCTCGATTTCCCACGTCGCTCGTGCTGGATTTCTGACCCGCGTTTTCTACAACACCGGGAGGCGGGCGGAGGCAACAGCATCATCACGCCTGCTCCAATGACAAACGAGAGCGGCAACGGGAGCCAAAATTTAAAACATCGACGGTCAAACAAGGGAGACAGGAGCGAGCTTCAGACGAAGGCGCTTGGATAGGAAAAGGCGGAGCGGAGCAGCGACACCAGCTATGCTCGATATCCACGTCGACGAGGACAGTCACCCGAAGCAGGAGCTGTGTAGAACCCCGAGCGAACGAGGCAGCGGAGAACTCGACGAGGAGCGTGTCCTGCCGTAAAGCTTCGAAGGGGGCGAATTCTGTCGTTTTGCGTGCTACAAGCGTCGACGATAGCAGTGAGTCCGGAGCGTGCGACGTTGGAGCAGTGTTCCTGAGCGAACAGGTGTCAGCCGAAATTCCGACCATCACCTTACCCGTGAGTACTGAATTTTCGTTAGGCGGAAATGCTCGCCATTACAGAAGCGTTTTCGAGAGCTTTGCTCGAAGGGAGCTTTGTGCCAGTGTGAATATTGGATATGCCCGTCTTAATGCGTTTATCAGTAGCTCAAGCCAGATTTGGCAGCGTGTAGCTAACGTTGCAAATTAATGTCACCCGTCAGTAGGAAGAGGCGAGCCTATTCTTCCTTGGTCGCAAATGTCCCTAATTAAAAAAATGTGGAAAGGGGAGTTATTGCCTGTTACTTACTATTGTTTGTTATTTACAGAAAGAGCGTAGCGGGAAAGCGGACTACTCTTTAATTTGGACGCCTCAATTTTGACTTTCCGTGTTCGATAAGACTTTGATTATAATAATTTTAAAGGCTTTCCCGCTCTTTGTAAATTGTGACGTTGGTGTGTGCTCCAAGAGTGACGTAGTTATTAGTGTCTGTTGAGCATAATTTATGGAAAGGTTTAATGTGAATGTATATTTACATTTATATTCATATATGTAAAGAATTGTGAAAATTTTTCTCATACAATTTATTTTGAACTGCCATTTTATGTGACTATTTGAATTGATTATGCAACCGGACTGGACTAAAGCTTATGTAAAATGTGAACTAGCTATAAAGGATAGCTTTAATGTGATAAGGTGTGATTAGAATCTATATATAATTGGTTAAATTGAACTATCTGCACAAATCGCGAGATGACTTATTCCGCAAACTGAATTGTCGCGATTCCTGTAACCGGCCGGGGGGAAACCAACTGCCCCCTGCAACCAAATAGGTTGGGGTATATATCAATTATTTGCCACCGGAGGGGGACGTCGTAGACAGAACGCCGAAGGCGTTCGAGTAACGGAAAACAGTGACCGGCGAGGCCCGCAGGGCCGAGAGTGGTACGGAAAACACTGACTAGCGAGGCCCGCAGGGCCGGAGTGAGACTTGCGTTTGCGATTTGACTCGCGATTTGTGCAGATAGTTCAATTTAACCATATAATTGATGTGTTGTCTCTTTATGTAATTTGATTAGCTATTTAGTCAAACGCCATGTCGCCTCAGTTGAATTACGCTTAAGTTTAAGCGTATGAGGTTTTATGTCAGTCTATCATTGTGTAATAATTGAGACAGTTTTGAATGCTTCTATTTGTCTGCACAATATTGTAACTAAGCGTTAGCTTTAAGGTGAATTGTATTTGTTTTATTTGGTTCCTGAAAGTTTCATGTCTTTGACTAAGTTAATGATTTAGTTATTTACCTGAGTGGAAAAAGGACATATTTAAGTATTGGATTTGTTCTTTAAAAAGAAAGATAAGGTTTATTGAGTACTATAATTTTATGAACCAAGAGTTCTTTAAATGGTACGAAATTTTGTAGCTAATATTTAAGTGGCTAGGTTTTGTCACGGAATCGTTATTTAAGAAAGTTAAACTGCTGGTTTAATTTTTAGTTTTCATTCTTTTATTTATTACCTGCTAATTATTTATACCAGGATTTATCATTTTTCATTAAACTTATAATAATCATTTATCCGCCTGCTGTCATGTATTTCATTTTTATTTCCACTACGCAACTCTGAAATTTAACCATATCAGTTACACGTGACAAGCACTAAGTAAGTATATTATGAATCGTTTAAATAAATGCATAAAGATTTCAAGCTGAGCAAACTTCTTTTAATAAAGAGCTTCTTACTTATTGGCCCGATTTAAATTGAAAAAGAATGGGAAAATATTTATAATTTCAACTGAAAACTCAATTCATATTGAACAAGTATTCTAAGCATTAAATATATGAACAAGAATCAAGTTATAAATAATAATAAAGAAAATATATTTATGCGATAGGGAGGTTTAAATCGCTTCTATCCTTTCAGAATTTATATATTGGGATTAACTTCCCCCAGTCCGAAACCTAAATCAAACTTAATGAAAATGAATGTAATCACCATTGAATTAATTCGATGATTAATTCATTTGGAATTTATCGAATTCTGATTGATGAAGGCTTTGCTAACACCTTTGTCATTCTCTCTAAACGCTCGTGGTTGGGTTATAAACTGAGGAAATTTCTAACTGAAGCTTGCGAGTTCACATTGCGAATACAGAGAAAAAAGAAGAACATTTTGAGGGACATATCCAGTATGAATGCTTAATTCATCTATGTAATATGTGAATTGAAAGCTTTAAAGAATGAAACTCATTTGTGTAGTCAGTTGAGAATATTAAGCAGACCCAAAACGAATTTCCAGCTAGAGTGAATAAAAATTGAATAAAATCGAAACCCATTGAGATACCATAAGACCGACTGCATATTTGTAATTAGCGAGCTATTCTACAACGAATGTTAAGCCTAAATGAGTTTCATCAAAAAAGATGCACTTCAATGAAAACTCTCAAAATTTCAAAAAAATTGAGCTTAAGCAGCGCTAATGAAAATTTCATAACCTTTAAAAGAACAAGAGGGCGATTAGATTACAAATCAAATATTTTGAAATACTTATTTATGAAAAATGAAAATTTTGCATCAGATTTCTTTAATTAATTATATTATTAGGTATGCTAGAACTGCAGCATGTCCTTTGTAATGGAGGACTCAGCAAAAAAGAAATGTCCAATAACCTTATCATGCATTAGGCCACACAAAACGTTAACTTTGGGACTGTCCCTTTTATGTTCGACCACAACAGCGGGTTTTCAGACCCCATATCCGAACATTGAAAGAAAATATACACGTTTTCACATATATGCCATTTATAATATAACTGATGTTAGCGCCCCTATATCGCTTTGGCTCCTACCGCAACAGCAGTTTAAAAATTATACATAGTTTACAATAAACGTTGAAAAGAAAATAATTTAGTCCATAATCAAATTCTATACAATTTGAAATCACAACAATGATAAATTAAAACTTAAAAAATAATAAAAATTTGAAAATAACTCCCTACTCCATCCCCGTAAATGCAACCAACCTACCCGAGAGAAATTTAATTAATTTACATCATTTGGTTCTATTACAGATATAAACGGGCAAAAATATTAATTCTTGTAAATAATACAGGATGTTAAAAGCTGGAACAACTTTTTGTCCACAGAAGCCTCACACAAGGCCTATCGCTGTTAAATTTAATGTAAGTTCCAAAAGTCCATGAGTTGAAAAAATCCCTGAGATTATAACAATTAGCCCGTTCTACAATAATTCCTCAAAGGTTTTCGAGTGACTTTCACTCATCTTCAAATTGTACGAGTACATAAGTTGACTATGGAGTAAATTAGTAAAAAGCAGTTTAAAAACTTTTTGAGATGGATATCATAATACAAAAAAAGTGTGTATCTATCTCATATAAGTTTTTTTTTTTATAAATTTTCTTTATGAGATAAAAACTTTTGTGCTCAATCTGTATTTAAAATCCTCAATAAATTTACCTAAAATTAACATTCAAATTTACATAAAAACCTCTTACAAGCCTGAACAATATGTCCAGAGGATTTGGTTCATAATTTCTACATTGAACGTTTGAAAGTATGAAAACACATTAAAAAAAATAATTTTAAGCAAGTTTTTAAATATATTTTTAATAAATTAATATACAAGGTCTTTATAATTAAAGTTCCATTTTGACATGGCCATAAAAAAAACTAATTGACCAAAAGCTATAATACTTGGTAATATTATACAAGAGGGCATGGGAAGTTCATACCCACCAAAAAAAAAAATTAGTTCATACCCACCACCAGCATGGAATGGCGCTCTATGCAATATTCGTATACGAAATTAGACACGAAGACACAGGTTAACAATATGGTTTATGCACATGCGCTTTACATGTCATTTGGTGGAGGCCACATTCAATATGTAACTAATTTTAGTAACGATTAAAGACTTGTTAACCTGTGTCTTCATGTCTAATTTCGTATACGAATACTGCATAGAGCGCCATTCAATGCTGGTGGCGACCTTTTGAACTAATATTTTTTTTTTATGGGTATGAACTTCTCATGCCCTCTTGTATTATAGCTTTTGGTCCAGTAGTTTTTTAAATGGAACTTTAATTATAAAGACCTTGTATTTTACTCTAAGCCTTATTTTGCCTATTTCCTCAAGCATTTATATACAGAAGCTTCTGTATAAACAAATTCAAGATTAAATATTCAACTGATATCTAAATGTTTAGCTTATTCGATCTTAAATAATTTTGTTAACGAACTCTACAATCTTCTTTAAGTTCTTGCGATTTTATTTCTCATTTCACATTTTGTATTCCATATTAAAGTTTATTGTCGCAGTTCTATAGTCCGTTTATTTAATGTTTTTAACCATTTTTTATTGACTTTAGCTTTTTTGACTAAACAATTTTGTTTTGATCATTTTTGTACTGAACTTATTTTTTTGCACTCTTTAAAATTTTGCTATTCAGTACTTTTCATAAATGAATAAATAAATAAAACTTTTTTTTTTTCTAGAATTTTCTTTTTTTTTCATCTACTCAAATTAATTAAATAACAAATATAAAAGTAAAACCGCATTCAGCGTCTAAATTTTAAATAAATTTTTAATAAATTAATATTTGCCCTAAATTTTTTGGGGAAGGCAGTGGCCTGGGGGGCTTCCACTGAGCACACAACTTCAGAGAAGTTAAGTAACACCAGGCACGGCTAGTCACTGGATGGGCGACCACCAGTGAGGTACGATTACCCCCCGCCCCCGGCTGCTGCGACCATCTTACAGTAGTCGTCCATCCAGGGACCCAACTCGTCGGCCTCTGTCTATACAATCCCTGGACGCACGTATTGAATTGCAATCAATTAAAAAAAAAACAGAAAAATTATTATCATTTTTTGATTTTGTTTTATATTTTTTATAAATTTTTAAACTAGCTCATTTATTCTTAAAGACTTCAAATTATTACAAACTTAATTTGGTAATAAAAAGCCTTTTCCCATATTAATGTTAAGCTTTTTGTTTCATAGAGCAAGTAACAATTTACAAGAATAAAAAAATAAAATTGTTCAAAATGGATAAATTTATTAGCGAGTTAAATTTCTTTTTCCACTTAATTTTACGTAAATAATTCATAATATACAAATTTAGTTACTATAATTTTAAATAAATATTTGAAATTATCTAATGACTTAATGGACACACTGTATTTTGCATATTTGAATAAATCCTAAAATCTAGACGAATATTTTGTTGTTGTCTTTTTAATTCTTCATATAGTTTTAATTTTCCGTCCCTCGTCTTGAATATAAAACAAACACGAGCTAAAACCCATTTGCATCCCAAACGGTAAGCTTTCTTTAATCGCAATACAGAATCAACTTTTCTCTATATACGAGCAATAATTAGTCTATTTTACCAATTAAGATTATCTTTCCACTTCAGTTTGTCCTTGCGCCTTTAACATGAACAAACTGGCAAATAATTGCCCTCAATCATTAATAAGCCAACGAAAAAGAGAATTTATTAATAATTAAAAACGCTATTAAGTATATGCAAACAAAATTCATTAGTAGAACTTTATAAGAAACTAGCTGAAGTACCCGGCGTCGCTCGGAGAAAAATACAGTTTTTTCATATTTATGTATACAGGGTGGTGTACAAACTTTGGGAGGTGGGTGATAGAGGGATCAAATCTAAGCAACATTTCCTGTTTCACTTTTTTCTCTGGGTATTGTTTTTGAGATAAAAAATATTGGACGTCGTGTAGATTTAATATGCCATTCAACCCGTAATTCTGGAACACGTCAAAATCAGGATCAATCATGTAATAAAAAGAACAAAAAACACATTGCATACAGTACAATAATGTGACTTGTTTTTTACAATAAGTGTTCAAATTGACTCCCTCTGACATGAATGCATGCTTCACAATGTAGCCGCATGGACTGACAAAAAAAGTTCAAAAATTCCTGGTTCTTCGCGAATCTGGTCCGCAGCTATGGCGATTCTGGCTACCAGCTCTCTTCTACCACTGGTGTTTAGTATACCGATGTCTGTAAGTGTCCCCACAGAATCCAAACAACTGTTTCCTGCAGGTAGGATTTCAACATTTTTAATCTCAAAAACAATGCCCCAGAGAAAAAAATGAAAGAGGTAAATGTTGCTTAGATTAGATCCCTCTATCACCCCCTCCCCCAAGTTTGTACACGTTATTCGAAAACACCCTGTATACAGAGTCCGCCAAAAAATGTATACACACTTCAGGAAAAGAAAATAACTATATAAAAGTTGTAACACTAAATTCATACAGGCATCTAAATTCGCCTCTTGACTTCTAGAATTACGACAGCTGTTCAAAGTAATTATCATCACCTTTGAGATATTTTTGAATACGCGAACAGTTGCTTCTATTCATTTCCTAGCAAACTCTTATCAGTAATCTCCTATGTCTAGGTGGCAATTGTGGTCTTCTTTTATCGGGATCGTCTTCATTCAATACGTGTAACAATACTGGGGTGTGAGCTTTCGATTTTGCTGTTACGGAAAATATTACAAATGATATCTAGTAAATGTATATACATTTTTTGGCAGACTCTGTAAAAAATAAAAGATACATTGTATTCAGTCATTGATACTGCTTCACGGAACAATCGCAAAAATCTTTAGTAACAAAGCTAACGTCACAATTTTTTAAGGCTGGCAAAAATCCCATTCAGCTCCTGGTAAATTGAATTTTAAAAATAAACTAAAATATAAAGGAAGAAAGAAAAAAATAAAATCCTTTCTTAGCGAGCACCTAGAAGCCAAGAGAAATATTCTTGACAAATTTCAAGTTTGTAGGCTTCGTAGTTCTGGAGATTTCGTGATGAATGAATGAGTGTATACATTTTTCGCATAATAGTATACATAATTTTCATATAATAGTATACATAATTCAGAACTTTATAGTTGTACTCTTTTCTTATATAAACTCATTCTCTCTATAAGGGATTCTCAATATTAGCTCTTTAATGTGTTAAGGATAGCATTCGCCCTAAAAACCGCAAATTTTGAGAAAATTGTGAAAAATTTTTTAAAGTTTTAGAAATACATTTGCAAAGTTCAAGCCAATTTTAAAATATCGCGATTTTTAGGGCGAATGCTATGGAACATTTATCTTCAAACTTACTATTCTCAAAATTTAATTTTTTGTTTTTTTTTATTTTTATATTCTTACAGTTGGCATATTATCTTCAGAATTAATGGTCCCATTTGTAAAATTTTTTTTATCCTTTACACAATGTCATGTAGGTAAAGAAAAAGAACTAGAATTAGATTGCATTGTGCTTATTTATTTTAATATGTATTTTTAATAAATAGAAAAATAGCCGAAACTGTGGATACCTTAAAAAATAAAGGAAAAACAGAAAACACTACCCCACATAGAAATAATTTTACTGACTCAGATGTACATTTCGGATTTCAAAAATCCATCATCAGTGAGTGTAAAAATACAAAAGACGTCGTCGACGTATCTATGCCACATTGATGGAAAGTAGTTGAAAGTACTGATTGCGATGTTTTCTAATTTCCTGATAAATAGGTTGGCTAAAAAGGGACTAATACTACTGTCCATCGGTGTGCCATTTGACATGCGGTAAAACAGACCGTTAAACATGAAGACATTATTAAATACTAAACATCGCATAACCATCATGATATCATTAACGGTATGTCGTTGTCTTCTAATATTTCTTGAAGGGCTTCTAATGTCTCTGTTAGCGGGATACTAGGGTAGAGGCTTTCGATATCAAAGGATATCAGTTGTTCACCATCTGCAGGGCGTGAGTCTTTCACAGCCGTACTTAATTCCAGGCTATTCTTCAAAGTAAAATCTTCCCCGGGCAACTTCAGTTTTTTCAAATACGCATCTAACATGTACTTTCCCAGGGTATGTGTTGGGGAATTGATGCAATCAACAATGGGGCGCCATTTGTTACCTGGTTTATGCGTCTTAGGGAGACAATATAACCGGGGAGCACAAGGGTTACTGGGTACGAACTTTATATTAATATTACAAAAGATGAACTTACAGTTTTGTTATGCAGTCTTTGGTTTTCTGGATTAACTTTGGTAACGGGTTAATGGAGATGATGGATTTTTGATGATGGATTTTTGAAATCCGAAATTTACATCTGAGTCAGTAAAATTATTTCTATGTGGAGTAGTGTTTTCTGTTTTTCCTTTATTTATGTACTTTTAAAATGAAGTAAATATGTGAAACTTGCGTTAAAAATTACAAAGTTAAAATTTTTACTTTATAATTGTTGGGTTGGGATTTTATCATAATCTTAATTCAGTTGCGTCATCGTATATAATAGTTAAAAAATTTTTTTTAGAAATAATTGAATTTGGACGATTTGTTTTTATAAAAGTGTGATCATTTTAAGTAACATAATATAGCACTTTAATTAACCTCAACTCAGGAAAACAAGAAGTAAAATTTAATTGAATATCTTTAATTAAATTAAAATTTTCTATTTATGAAGTGTCAGTATAAACGTTAAAAGTCACATTGATGTTAGCCCAAATATCATCATTTTAATTTTTGTCTTCGATGTCTTTTTTTACCGGTTGAATATAAACACATTGAAAAAACATTCAGATGGTCCAAAATCACCCTCATCCAAAGAAAACTCTGCAACTTGTTTGAATAATTTAATACAAATGTAAATATGCAGATAAACGTTTTTGGACACAACTGTATCCTTCTTCAAATCCAGAGATTATTTTGAAATGCTTCACTGACAATGAAACTTCAACAAACAATTTAACTGAACAATTTTTTTACAATTCTTGCTCAGACATTTAAGTTGGCGAGGCTGTGTCATTTTTGACGAAAAAGGTTTCTTTAATAAATAATTTTAATTTTTAATTTAAACAAGTGTTATAGTGATAAAAAATTACGAGGATGAAAAAAAAAAGCTGATCTTACATAATTTTCGGGTGCTAAAAATATGGTTCCTCCTGGTTTAAATTACTTGAAGATTATCTTTTCGATCGAACAAATTATATGAATGTAGATGATAAATAATTTTGTCAAAAATCAACTAGAGGCATTATGCAAGGGTCTTTCTTAAGTACCACATTGTACGCAGTTGCCACCTCTTCTGTACACAAGATTCCTTTAAAGTTTGAGATTAATTCCTATGTTGACGATAACATTCTAACTAAAAGTATGATTATCAAGAATCTGAAATAGCTGAACAAACTATACATAATGATGTCAACACTCTTAAACAATGGTATTTAAGTAAAGGCATGAAACTGAATGAAGAAAAAACATCGATTCTAAAAATTTCCTTTGCAAATAATGTGAAATATAATGCACATAAATTTCTCGGTATTAATTTTGATACTAATCTGTCTTTTAAGAACCATATTGAAAACTTGATAATCCAATTGTCTAAAATTAACTATCTAATAAAAAGACTAAAAAGAATTTTGACGAGGAGAGACCTTACTATACTCATAAAGTCTATTGTTATCTCCAAACTAGAATTTGGTATCGTTATTTGGTCCGTTGCTTCTAGATTTTTGCTAATTAGACTTAAAACTAAATGCAATCAGATAATTCGCACAGCCTTTTCGTTAGGCAAATATACTTCTATAACAAATGCTTGCAGTAAAGTTGGCCTTTCAAATTTTAATACTATTATACTTAACGCAAGGCTGAAAGAAATTTATATAGCCTTAAAGGACGATATTCACCCGCTTCACTTTATTGCTAAATGGGCGAAGAATGACAGTTAAACTCGCACTTCCCAGAGATATAAATTAGTTCTTCCTACTATCATTCCCAAAAAATTTGATAGATTATTTCCTTACAATTCTCTTAACGATTGGAATTCATTACCTGAACAACTACGAACAACTATGATGGAATGTAAAACTAAAGGCTGTGTTAATCATCTTGCACATACTAAACGTTTGATTGCCCAGTATGTAATGTCTATACAACATGAAAATTGAATTTATCTTTTGTGTTTTCATCCCTTAGGGATGCTGATTGTTAAATAAATAAAAACGAAAATGCCATTAAATGCTGAGTGGGTCTACATCCCATGATATAAGCAATCACCTAACGAAATAAGGCATAAAAAGAGCTATATTCAGCTTAAATACAAAACAAAAGCCAAGAGAAGCCGAAGCGACACAAACTGAAGGCAAAAGTAGACATGAGAAATTTAAATTTTCCAACGTTTTAAACTTCCAACGCTACACGTCCAAAATGAAAAACTGAGTAGAGGACCTCAATATATATGAGAATCATCCCCATGTATGCATGCTATCCGAAATGTTACAATTATGGAGATAACAATTTTGTGATTTTTATCAGTAACTCTTACCTTATTCCCGTTAAAATGTGCGTTTTCGGGAATGTATGTCGTTTTGAAGAATTTGGTTAGTGGAATAGTATTCTTTGGGCAACGTAGTATTAAATTTCAGTAATGATGATGAATCTTTATTTTTTTTTTTTTTTTTTTTTAATTCCCTGACAGTCTGTTAAATAGAAAAACGGCAACTCAGAACTTCCTACTTTAACCTTGATTTCTGAAAAATTGTATGTACGCAATTAGTCAATTTTCTGAAATCTAATATACGTTGCCCAATAAATACAATCTTACTAAACAAATTCCCGAAAACACACATTTTAACGGAATAAGGTAGGGGTTACTTACAAAATCACAAAATCGTTATGATCTCCATTTCGGATAACATACACGGGGATGATTCTCTAGGATACTGAGGTCCTCTATTCAGTTTTTCATTTTGAACGTGTACCGCTGGGACACTCTCTATGTAAGTATTAAGTTTTGGCTCATTATTACTCATAGTTGATAAGAGTAAATGTTATATTTGAATTCAACAAGTGAAATTCATTAAGAAATGTGCCATTAAATCCAGTTTTTCGGAAACTGAAAAAAAAACAGTTGAAAACTTGTAGAACAGTGTAATCATTTAGGAAATGCAATTAAGTTCTTCTTGATATTTTTAAGGTTAAACATTGTTAGAAATTTAAAAACATTAAAGAATTTCACTTGTAAAAATAACTTGGAAGATGTCCACTGTAAATAAAAGACGATTGTATTATACAAATGGACATTATTATAATAATTAGATTAATTTTAATTTTAAATGTGTGTAGTCTCCTTTTAATGGGGAAAATCGTAAAATTAAAATTTAATAAAAACAAAAAAATAAAGTCACCAATCTTGAAAAACGATGAAGAAACTTGTGAGATGGAAGAAAACTTAAACGATGTAGTCTATTGAAGATGTTGTTGGTAGTAGAAATAAACTTAGTCTATTGAGGATGTAGATGAAGTCTTGTGAAGATAGTAGAAAACGATAATCTTAAACTGTTTTCACCATTCAAAAATGTTTTATCCTACTGATGATGAGAAATATTCTCGAAAACGTTATATATAAATTTTATCCCAAATATTTGGATCACCCTCTTCAAAATTTCATCTGTATTTCAAAACCAACACTTCCTTCAAGATTATCGTTTTCTACTATCTTCACAAGACTTCATCTACATCCTCAATAGACTTAGTTTATTTCTACAATCAACAACATCTTCAATAGACTACATCGTTCAAGTTTTCTTCCATCTCACAAGTTTCTTCCATCGTTTTTCAGGATTGGTGACTTTATTTTTGTTTTTATTAAATTTTATTTTACGATTTTCCCCATTGAAAGGAGACTACACACATTTAAATTTAAAATTAATCATTTAAACTCCTTAGCGTGAGGAAAAAGAATGCTTTACAGTGTGTTTACGAACTCTGTGTACAAACTTTTAGGAGTGGCAGAGGACCTTAGTTTGAACATATTTTGCCACTAAACTGGGGATCGCAAATGAATCCTTGATACTTAAAATAATTGAAAAACATCATCCATACAACGGCTGTCTGAGACTTCCTCATAATACTGTCCCTCTCTCTCTCGTTAATAATGTGATCATCAGTATCAAGTTTTCTAATTTCTTCGTTTTCTGGAAATACATTAACGAGTGGGACAATATTACGATGAAGTCTCAGACAGCCATTGTATGTTTAATGTTTGACAATTTTTTTATCTATCAAGAATTCATTTGCGACTCTTAGTTTATTGGCAAATATATTCAAAATAAGGTCCTTAAAAGTTTGTACATAGACTTCCTAAATGCTCTGTATATCACTAATATTTATAACAAATTCCACATCAAGGCATTCGTACTTTAGCTAATGGAAAATATGATCACTGTTTGCAATATTGAAAAGTGTTTTTCTTCAAATTAGTATCTACACGGGTATTACGTTATCCTTAAGGAAAATAATAAATATATTCAGGTAATCCATGATTAAAATAAGCAAAAGATACTTGGGAAATCTCCAATGTCGCGTCTTAGATTTTCATCAACGTTCTCTCGGAAATTGAATCAAATCCACTCTTTTATTAAATATGCAAATTTAAAAAGGAAAAAAAAAATTTCCCACCACCCTTCTTCTATGTTGGATTATTTTTAAATCTCGCTAAACAGTTTCACCGCCTTGAACCAATCAAGGGAAAGGAGAAGAGAGCCCTGAAAAACAACCCTCAATTATTGAGCGAAACCTTATCCATACCTCTACGGGGTGGACGGATTTTTTTTTTCTTATTTTATTTTTTATTATTATTAGGATATTTTAATTTACACATCTATCGATGTCTTGTCTAAATATATTAAGCTTTAAAAAATAAAATAAAAAATAAAGAGCAACACTCACCGGTTCTCTTCCGGAGCTCGTATCCTTCTGCGGCGGGAGGAGTAAACCTGTCAGGCGGGAGGCTTCGCACCCAAAGCCGTCGACCGCTTCTCTCTCTCTCGCACACCAAAACTCGCCTTCTCACTTCTTTGTCTCTTTATATTATAATTATTATATATACAATGAAGTCAGATAGGGAGGTAGTAGTAGTATGAAAATAAAAATAATAAGAATAATCACACACAGGAGAGCGAGGGAGAGAGAGAGAGAGGTGAATAAATAAGAGAGACGCCTCTTCGGTGTTTTTCAGGTATTTCTAGATATTAAATTAATTTTTTCTTTCTCAAAAGCAAAAAAATCCACGCATCGTCATCATCATCGTCCGCAGAAAAATACACCACGGCGTTTTAAGTGTACATCTGTGTGTGTGTATATATAATATGTTATTTGTTGGGGGAGTAAATCGGAGCGAACGTGTGGCTGCCGTCGTCGCTACTACTGTAGCATCACCACTGAGCCGGCAGCCGCCGTGGCTACATCAAAGTTTCACGCTGAGGACGCCAGAGTGCGCTGGCTGACGGGCGGACTCCTCGACTTGTTGTTTGAGGGGAGAGAGATGGAGAGGAATGGGCTCGAGATGTAATAGGCGAGTGAAGAGAAATAACTGAGTTTCTAGAATTTTTGTAGCTCCGCGAACGAAATCAAAACCAATTTCAAAATCGTAAGCGCGAACTTCCGTTCATGCAAATTCGGATTTGCATATATGCGTCGTGTTGACGGTGACGATTGTTATAACGCCGTAGGCTCGAGTTTGAAACGCACGAGACTCGTAAAATTTTCAAGTTTGCTACCAAAATGCTCTAAAAAAGTGAATCTTTCTGGGACGCTCTTTACTCTTATTCCAGAATAATAGAACAGTGCAGGGTTTCATTATTTCCAAGAATGGCGTATCAAAAAGTATCAAACGCAGATTGCAAATGGATCAAGACAATCAACAATCACCCCTGTTCTTCCCGTACTAAAGGGACATTGAATCGCTGTTGCATTTGACAAGATTCTTTAACAAAGTAAGTGGGTTTAGAACTTGATGCGTATCATGCGTATTTATTTTTAGCCTCTAAATTAAAAGAAAATATACCGACCTAATTATGATAAAATAGGTGATAAATATTTAGGAATATGTTTAACACATGATCTTTCTTGGAACTCGCATATCAACACTTTACTAACAAAACTTAACAAAAGACAGGGAATGATTTCTCATCTGCGCTTTCTTCTCTCTCATATACTGATCCTCCTATATAACTCCCTAATACATTCAGCCCTCTGCTATGGTGTACAATTTTGGGGTTCAACTACAAATTCTAATCTTCTACGCCTTTACCGCCTACAAAAATGGTTCTTAAGAACCCTACTTAACATTAAAATACCCAACTCTATTTCCCATGAGTTTGAGCTATTAGGCATTCTAACCATCTACCACATTTGTCTACAAAATTCTGAATAATCAACTAATTCTCTCAACACCTTTTGAAATATCTTACCAGCATACTCTACACTCATATTCCACCCGATCATCAAACCTAATAAGTCTTCCCCTTACCAAAAATAATTATCAACGCCACTGCATCTCTTATATAGGAATTAAATGGTGGGGCACTTTACCTGAGCAAATACGCACATCCCCTATGAGCTCAGCATTTAAAAAACTATTAAAATTCTTACTTCTAACTAACAAATTACCTACTAACATCTTTTAAACCTCTTTTTTACTACTTATAATAGCCCTTTATTTGCCCGTTTATTTTCCTCTAATATTTCTTTTCTCTGCATATAATATCTTACTGGAAACCTCTTTCTGCACCTTTCTGGACCATTCTTGGTCCAGCTTGTCCTCCATAAAAAACTTTAAAAATAGTTATAAAATATATTTTTCTCTTTTTTCCTTTTTTCCCATTTATCTCTGTAATCCATGCTATATTCTATATTATAATACTAACTGTAATTTAACGCCCCCTCCAGAGACCACACATGTCGGCCCACTGGCCATACAGGCTCCAGAGAGGGTTCATTGTAAGTGTTCACCCCCTTTTTAAATAAATAAATAAATAAATAATAAAAATTTACAATAGAAGATTTCAAACTTGATGTAAAATCCACTATCGCTTCTGTTATTCAAAATCAAATCAAATTTAAATGAACAAGTTTTACCAATTACCCAAAAGTAATTGGACACTTTCGATTTTTGAGTTTTTTTTTCTCGAATATCTCGAAAAATACTTGACGAATTATCCTGAAACTTCAGGGATGTAAAGACCACGTTATACCCCTAAAGCAAATAGGGGACCGGCAATACATTGAACCAAAAATATGTTTGGAATCAACTGTAAAAAATGCTGCTTGAAATGCGTTGTATATGTAAGTTAGCATATGATTATGAAACTTCTTTTACTAATCTGTGTTCATTTATACGAGAATAGCACGTATACACTCACTTCCAAAAGTTAAGCACGGAGAGGTAAAATGCCAAAAAATGGGCAAGCACTGCTTTGATTGACATGAAATGGTGAAAGTAAGTATCTCTATGTCTATTCATGAAACAAAACAAAGAATTACATACAGAGATTTAAAAAAATATTGAATTTACATAAATTATAAGATGATGACATATTTGCGTCATTAACGAAATGATGTTTAAATGCAAAACAAACAACAAAAAAGACATTAATAGGGTATGTGAGCACCCCTCAACGTCATACAAAGTGAATAGCGTGTGATCATGCTTGTTACGAGGTGATCAACCACCGCAGAGTCCAGTAATAGCCATTCCTCCTGTAGGGCAGTTTCCAAATCGTTAAGAGTGGCTGGAGGTGGGAAACGTCTACATACAGCACGGCCGAGGGCATCCCAAAGATTTTCAATGGGATTAAGGTCCGGCGAGTAAGCCGTCCACTCCATACGCGCAATCCCCTCACTCTCCAGAAAGTCGTCAACGATGGCAGCTCTATGGGGACGGGCATTATCGTCCATTAAAATGAAAGAAAGACCAACTGCTCCAGCGTACAGTTTCACAATGGGGTCTAGGACTTCACCTCGATACCGTAAGCCGTCACAAAACCTAGCCTGTAGATGTGCAGGTCGGTGCGATATCCCAATGCAATCCCTGGCCAGACCATGATGCTGCCACCGCGGAATGCGTGATATTCGATGATGTTCTCGGGCCGATTGCGTGTGTCTTGTTCCCTCCAGACCCTTACACGCTTATCATCGGGTTGTAGGGCAAATCTGGACTCATCTGTGAACATAACATTGCCCCAATCCGACACAGTTCAATTCACATGCTGGCGGCACCACTGTAATCGTGCCTGTCTGGATTGGACGGATAAAGGAACACAAACTCGTGGTATCCGGGCGTACAGACCATTCATGTGTAGCCTTCGACGAACAGTAGTGGCAGATATCGTCTTACCAATGGCCGCTGCAACCATAGATGTCACCTGTGTGGAGGTCGATCTTCGATTCCGCTTGGCTACAACAGCAATATAGCGTTCTTCCGAGGGGGTCGTAACCCTTGGACGACCGGCTACAGGTCTTCGGACAGCTGTTTGGCTGGTTTGGAATTGTTTCCATAATCGTGAAATGATGGAATGATGAACGCCGAAGAAACGAGCAACATCTGTGATAGACTGTCCTGCTTCAATGCGTCCAACAGCCCGCCAGCGTTCAGAATCTTCCATTCGTCTTCTGGAAGCCATAGAAACACGTCTAGCTTGAAAACAAATCTTACGAATGTTCTAAACACCTTTTACCAGCAATTATATGCAACTCCTATAAACCTTCACAATTTCGGCTTCTTATACGACTGCCTGTTTTGCATATTTCTCGACGCGAAATTGTGATTGGCTGTCATCTAACATATTTGCATACTTCCTTCTACATTTGGAACAAATTTTAGCATCTTTAATTCAGATTGGCTTACGGAAGTTAATATTTTTTTTCCTGTGCTTAACTTTTGGAAGTGAGTGTATTTATGGAGATATAAAGGTTTCTTTAAAAAAAAAATCGAAGATTTTTGTTTCTAACATGCAAGATTTTCAACCCAATGCAATGTCATTTTCAGGAAACTTGACAAACTAAGTAAGACAACACCCTGCAATCCGAATTTACATGTAAAAATATTACATATATGATGAAATATGAGCATTTTTGCTAAATGTTTAACTGCGCATGCGCATGCGCAAGCGTACGAAACTGTCTTTTGCATAATATATAGCTACTTTTATAATAAGCCCAAGCAAATAGCGTGAAAATTCTTAAAGTTCACCGCCGATTAAATGAGTTCAATTTCAGTTTCTCTCAAAAATAAACAAAACGATAAGGGGTTTTCTCCAAATTTTTATTTTTGGAGCGGACACCAGTATCAACTTCTTCTCCTTATGCTGATAGGAAGCCTATATCAGGTCAGTGTGCCTTCAAATCGGCGTAAGGAGAAGAAGTCGATACTGGGGGTCTAGGCTGAACTCATCGACAAGCTGTCGATCTCGACAAAATCTAACCGTCCAAAAGTGGCATATTACACATTTATACGCAAGTTTACACACGTATGGCTAGATGATATACACTGATATACACAAGTTTACATACATTCACACATAATTTTACACATTTATCCATGTATACACATAAATACATACATAAACACATACCTGTAGACACACTATATTATTATTTTCACAGTTCAAGTTTCGTACCACAAGAGAGTACTTCATGTATGTAAATATTTTTAAACAAGTTTTTGTTAAAATTTTTAGAAAATGTGTATTCTTGAGCTATGTGTATTTAACCAGCAGGCCGGAAACGAAGGAAAAAAGATTTTGACAAGAAATCTGTTGCTAAATTCTGAAATAACGATCGCCAAGAGCATAGTCGACTGCTCTTGAATTGTAGACAAGAATAAGGCAGTTATCGATGGTCAAAGTCTACACTAGAAAATAGACGGTGTAGAGTATGTACACTGTAGAGTCTGTAGACAAGTACACAAGTCTACACTGTAGACTCGTGTAGGCACTGTAGACAAGTCGTGTTCATGCTAGCTCGAATCGACAAATGCGTCATTAACCACGTGACCATCAACACTTGTCGACAGTCGACTGCTTGTCGATGAGCTCAGCCTAGACCCCCTGTTGTCCAGTCCAAAAATAAAAATTTGGAGAAAACGCCTTATCGTTTTATTAGGACCGATAGGTACTTATGTTTTCAAATGTGCGTCTGTCCGTCCATCCGTCCGTCTGTCTGTTGGTGCTCTAGCGTTTGAACGCTTCCGAATTTTCGACTTCCGTTTTCGCCATTCGCTTTCGTTTTCGTTGATGGAAAAAAATCTGGGAACTACTTTCGGTTCAAAAGGTCGAAAATAATATAGGGGACCAAGATTTTCACTATACAATTCCATGTATAGATGGCCTGTGCACTGTCAAATGCTGTGATCTCTTTGGCATTCCATAGCTAAAGCAAAGAAAAGGCTTGTGAATTAAGTGAAAACACGTGATGGTCTTCCTTGATGGTCAATATCAGTCAGAACTGGTTCAAGAGTATGTGGTTGATGAGACCATTATGGTCCACTGGACACTTTTAATGCTAAGATACTCCTTCAGTTACTGTTCTCGTTCAAAAGGTTCCTCTGGTCGGTTTTAATTTACGTGCAGCGAAAGTTGCTTTAAAAAAATTGAATTTCTAAATAAACTTCAAGAGAGTTAGTTTAAAGCAACATAGGGATTCAGTAAACGTAATTGCTTTTGTTTTAATTGATTGCCATGTATTATATCAAACAGCTTGGATTAACATGTCATGGCTGAATATTAACGTAAAATTGATGATAGTCGAAATAGGTTCAATGGTATGTGGTTTCATGAAACCGTTATGGTTCAGTAGAAACTTTCAAAGCTCAGATTTGACATATAATATACAAACAACTTGTAATGATGTGCCATGAATGAATATAACGTAAAATTAATGATAGTCGAAATTGGTTCCAAGTCAGCTGGTTTAGTGGAACCATTATGGTTCATTGGAAATTTCAATGCTAAAATATGGCTTGTAATATATCAAACGACTTGGAATGATGTGCCATGAATGAATATAACGTAAAATTTATGATAATCGAAATTGGTTCCATGATTCGTGTTTTAATGATACCATTATGAAACCATTGGAAAATTTCAATACTAAGATATGGCATGTAATTACTTAGACCTTATATTATCAATAGTAAGTTGGTGTTAGGCAAATTTTAACAATAGCTAGTAGCTAAATCATTCCTTCAATGATACATGCTTACGTAGAAAAGTGTTGGCAGTAGTTTATGAAGAAAGAATTGACCCTTACACAGAAGGCTTCACCAATTAACGCTTATTTCATTAAATAGGAATGCTTACAAATTAAAGGATTCATATATAGAGAATTGCTACTTTCTCCATTTAACTTTTCAAGTAGTTTTATTCTGTTAGAACTGTACATTTCCCTTAGAAGTACGCCTTGCTTAGCAACCAGAGGCTTCCTTTTTAATAGGCAACGTAAAATTATTAATAGTCGAATTCGGTTCAAAGGTACCTCTTTTTCGTGGACCCATTATAGTTCATTGGAACTTTCAATGCTAAAATATGGCATGTAATATATCAAACGACTTGGAATGAAGTGTCATGAATGAACATAACGTAAAATTATTAATAGTCGAAATAGGTTCAAAGGTACTTGCTTTTCAGGACCCATTATGGTTCATTGGAACTTTCAATGATAAAATATGGCATGTACGGAGGGTTGATTTAGATAAAATGAGACGACTTTGCAGTTCTGTTACGATGGTGTAATACCATGGCGCCACCATCGGTTGTGTTCGATGTGAGAGTCACGTTGTTGGACTATCGCCCGGAACCGTAATTTCCACTGAAATAGGCTGAGTTTGAGGGACTCCATGGGAAGTTCGTTCCACACCTGCTGACACACTTTCCATAGCCTATCAACGGTTCCTGGTCGGCGACTTACGAGCCGTCGTTTCAGGAGACCAAAACCACAGAAATCCATCAGTGATGCGTCAGGAGATTTTACAGGCACATGAGAGAAGGGAATAACTCGTATGCCCGTCTCCTGTTCCATCTTCCTGTAGTAAGCCAGAGATGACTTGGCAGTGTTCAGTTGTGTTCAGTCACTCAGTTGTGTGACCGCGCGCTTTATGACGTCGCTCCAGCCCAAGATTGTCATGAATTATTCTAGAGACTGTTGCCTGTGCAGTACCTTTCCTTTGGGCTAGATTTATCTGTGTGGGAGGGATTTTCTTTCAGCACTTCAGACCGGATTTCTCGCACCACCTGAGCTGGGCGTGTTGGCTGGGGCTTGTTTCTGGTCTCCTTCTCTGCTCGTCCACGTTCATTAGATGGTCGCAATTTGTTCTTTTTGATTATTCGACCCACAGTAGCTTTGGATACTCTAATACCATTTCGTTTGCATAATTCCACAATGCACGAAAGACTGAAGTTAGCGTCGGAAAGACGAAACATATACCTTTCCCGAAAAGCTGTGATTTTGGAAGCCATGTTTCAGCACGAAATGTCCCAAATAACAGCAACAAGTGTATACAAAGCTAATCCCCATGAATAGTGGACGAGTCATGCAAATCATATTCCGTCAAGGTCATACGCGGCGTTTACAGTCGTCTCATTTTATCTGAATCAACCCTCTGTAATATATCAAACGACTTGGAATGATGTGCCATGAATGAATATAACGTAAAATTTTTGATAGTCAAAATTGGTTCAAAGGCACCTGCTTTTCGTGGACCCATAATGGTTCATTGGAAATTTCTACGCTAAAATTTAGCATGTAATTTATCAAACGACTTGGAATGATGTGCCATGAATGAATATAACGTAAAATTAATATAGTCGAAATTGGTTCCATGATTCATGTTTTAATGTTACCATTATGAAACTATTGGAAACTTTCACTGCTAATTTATGGCATGTAACTACTTACGCCTTATATTATCGATAGTTAGTTTGTGTTAGGTAAATTTTAACAATAGCTAGTAGCTACTCATCCCTTCAATGATACATGCACACGTAGAAAAGCGTTGGCAGTAGTTTTTGAAGAAAGATCATTAAATAGAAATGCTAACAAATTAAAGGATTCGTATATGTTCTAATTGTAACGTGTAAATGCAGAGTAAAAGTAAGATACGCAGTGGAAATTATGCAACACGTAAACAGGGTAAGGTTAATAAATAAACACTTTAATATAAGTATAAATCAAAATCAAAAATAGTATGAAATAATAAATATGATCAAAGATAAGACCAAAAAGCTATAACCTAGCTTAGGATGTGAGGCTATCACGCACAAATTGCAAACCTTAAATGAGCAACAATAAAAATTAAATGACAAAGAACGTTACCAACCGGTATCCACAGTAAGCAGAAGGTCCTTACTAAATAAAATAAATACGTCACTTAAGTTTGCCTAAAACAATTAATTCGAGTGAGTAACATTAATTAGCATAATCATACATCCATCAACCGGCTTGACCGGCCATTTATAAAAAATACAGTAACCTTTCGTAACCCTACGGTTAAAATAAATTTACTCCTTACTTAAATGCTTATCGTAAGAAGAGTTATGAATAATGGTTACAAATCTTATTTTCTACAAAATCTTACAATACAGAACCAATTGCAATTATATCAAATGGTCTAAAAATATACGACTAGTTAGATATTTAAGAGTAAACATATCTCCTATGACTAAATTCACATTTAGCAGTTATTATAGTCTCTAACGAGGATTCTACCCGAGCAAAAATCAGAATACATGATAAAGCTCAAATATCAAGGCTGGAAATAAACACAAACACAATATCCATAAAATTAATTAAAGACCTGCAATACCAGCCTATCACAGAAGAAAATAAAGTTCAAACAGTCTTATCAGGAATATGAACAAGTCCGTAAAGCCAGGTTACACAACAAGATAATAAAGTCAGAGTCCACCACGGAAATTAATAAAAATACCGAGGCTTTAAGAGTCCTATCAAGGAGAATGTCTTATCGGGTAACACTACACAATTCGATACATACATTAATTTTGCCTTGACGGGTAGTACACTGAAAAGGGCAAAACAGAATGGTTAGATAACAGCAGAGAATTAAAATAAACTGACCAAGGCTCCCACCATTACTTTAGTCACAAAACACACTGGCACTTTTTACATTAAGGCGAACTGCATAAGCAAAACCGTATTGTGACGAGAGGTAGGCACTCATTCCTGCTGGAAAACGCCCTCGCACCGTCGTCCGCCCGTCGAACTCTCGACGGAAGAAGTCGCTCTTTACGGGCGACAAAACACGGGGATCACAATTTGTTAACGTAAGAGTACTTACACAACAAGTTCCCGGCGCGGAGAGCGTTCTTCCCAAAGAACTCCTCTGGATAATTTCATTCTGTCTCGTGCAGGCTGAAACACTGCTCTCGCAGGAATTTCTCCATGGTGAAACCACCGCCTGCGGGGCTTCCCCGTC
>JAHWFO010067288.1:0-22873 GCA_023313115.1 Rhysida immarginata
ATCAAGTTTGGCATGATGGTGTCATTTATAAAATGATAAAATTTGGATTTCCAGATGACCTTATCATGCTGGTCCGCTCATTCCTCTCAGACAGGTCTTTTCGAGCTAAAATTGGTGACTCCCTCTCCCAATCATCCCAATGTGTGGTTAAAACCGGTGTCCCACAGGGGTCAGTTCTGGGTCCAGCCTTGGTCAATTTTTTTTATCCAGGACTTTCTAAAACCCGACATGTGTAAGCTGTACTTCTACACTGATGATGCGACCATCTTAACCTTTGCCCGTGTTCCTGCCTATGTCATCTCTCGCTTGCATCTTTACGAAAAATGGTTCAACAGATGGAGGCTGAAGTTAAATGTTGGCAAGTGCAAGGCTATGTTCTTCACTAACAAACGCAGAAACCCCCCAGGTTTTCTTACCCTGTACGGAAATAAGCTCGACTGGGTCAAAGAGTATAAATATCTTGGTGTGGTGATTGATTCCAGGTTCACCTGGAATCAACATGTTTCCTACGTGCTGAATAAGGCCAAGAGGGCCAAATTTAGTCATATCGCATTGCTTGGTCGTAACAGTGCTCTTGACATTGATAACAAGCTGCTCATCTACAAAATGATCATCCGCACGATCTTGCTTCATGATATGCCAGCCTGGGCTTCCGTGTGCAAAACAAGGTGGAAGGAGCTGCAGACGTTCCAAAATATTACTCTTAGAGCAATTGTGAAACTTGATCGTAGAGTAGCCAACAATAATGTCGTCCATGAAGATCTAGGGATGACGCATATTGGCAAGTTTGTGCAGAATACCATAACGACCATACTCCCGATTATGCTTAATCACAGGAATCAGTTGGTGTCTGAAATTCACAACCTCCAGATTACAGGAAACGCTTAAAACATCGTTTGCCCAGCCATGTCTTAGAAGTTAACTTCGACGATGTCAGGAATGTTATCTTCCCCGATTTTTGGATAGCCTAGTTCGCCGCTGGCTCCCCCCTCCCCTTTCTATGACAATCTTCAATCAACCTTTTTATCCCCAGAATGAGGGGAATATTCTTCAATCATTTTGAGGAGGACCTTCGGGGTTTTTTCAGGCTTCTCACCTATCTCAGTGTAATTCCCCTGGTCTATACATGTGACAAGTGAGTTTGGGAGCTCTGCTTCAGTACCACTCGCATTGTTTCTTCCACTCCACTGCTCGATTGTCGATTGTCCTAGTCTCAGTTCCTCAGGGATCATCTCAGGACACACGGATCAGGACGGACTAGCTCTTCAAGGTATCACCTCCACTCCCTTTTCAGGTATCATTTCATTACTCTCATTTCACGGTGCGCCCTTTTCAGGGCGATATTCACCTTCTGTTACGTCTTATGTACTGGTCCCTGGCGTTGGAATAATTATTCCCGTAAACTAGTACATCAAAGACGCTCATTATCCTTCTGGGTCCCTGGCGTTGGGATTAATTTCCGCGTAAACCTAACTAAGGACACCTTTTCATATCATCTATTATTATTCTAATCATTCATGAGTGGGTCCCTGGCGTAGAATTAATTTTCTCGCAAACCTGACTTGTTCTTTTTTCTTAAAGCTAGGTGCGTCCTTCTTAGAACGGCTTCTTTAGCACACACCTAGCTACGAGGTTATTCTCCCCCCCCCCAACTATATTATAAGAAGACGATGGCTTCGTCCAAAGTAGCAGCGCTAAGTCGGCAACGGTGTCTTTGCTGGCCCGTGACGGTAAAATTGTGTCCTGCGAAAGGGCCTACAGGGATGCTTGTTTGGATCCTAGGTTTGCTGCATTTGACCTAGTGTTTAATGAAATGCTCGAATCTCTCAGAAATGACATAAGCACCAAGTACAATGCACTGGAGGCGAAGGTCGATTCCTTACGAACAAGTTTTCATGAAAAATTCAATGGAATCAACACGGAAATTCAAAACTCTCGAACAGACGTCATCAACAAGATAAATGATTTTAGAACAGTCTTTGAAAAATGTTCCGGGACTCCAAAAGCGGGAAACTCCAAAAAAGAAAATAAGGTAAGAGAAAATTTTCAACCTATCTCCATTGATAACAAAGTGCATGGACTGGAGTCCATGGAAACAAGTGATGAACATGATTGTTCGGCAAACGGTGGCAACAAAAGAAGCCATTCCGACGAAAGTGAGGGAGAAGTGGAAGACAATGCCTGGCCACACTTTTTGCAAACGTTCATGATTTTCACCGAAAATCACACAAAGGCTGAATTTACAGTTTCGTGCACACTTTTGGCAAACGTTCATGATTTTCACCGAAAATCACACAAAGGCTGGATTTACAGTTTCGTGACAAAAAACCCAGAAGGGGACGAGGACAGAAAATTCCCAGATTAAGGTAAGTGAAAAGAAAGCTATTTATATTCCCCCTAATATCGTTAGGCATCACGGAAAACCGATTAAGGAAGTGCTAAATGAGATTAAAAATCACGTAACGTTAGATAAGATTACTGCACATACCGGACGCTCAGACAATATCGGATAAAATGCCATGATGAGGAAACGCACAAAACCCTCGTGTCAGAAATCAAAATGAATGGTGTGCTTAAAATCCACATGGAAGATTTTTGCGCAGACCTTAGAAACGCTAACTACTTCCCCAATAAGGCAGTTAGACTCAAAAAAGCAAATGGTGAGTTGAGATACCAATGGTCCTAGACCTCCTACAAAATACTGAGCACAATAAATCTTTCCTAAACTTAAAGCACATTGGTTCACTTGCTGTAACAATTGCATTGTTTAGGGGCAACAAGAAGCCCTTACAATGTTACAATTGCTTACGTTTTGGGCACGTGTCCCAGGGCTGCACCGAATAACCGCGTTGCAACAAGTGCGCGGGCGACCACCAGTAAAGGGACTGTACCAATATAAAAGGTAAAGACCCTCCTAAATGTATTCGATGTGAAGGCCAGCACACATCGAGTTATACTAAGTGTCCCAAATATCCACAAGTTAAAAGGAATAGAACTTCCAAAGTAGCTGAAGGAAGAACTTTTGCTGCGGTTGCTTCTGCTTCTATTGGTAAAGGAGTCGCTGACCACGATGAATTGGTTAAAATTCAAAGGTATCTGGGTAACCCAATGAATATGTTAAAAGATAGTGGCAATGAATATGTTAAAAGTGTTGCCGCAGACCACTCAAAGAGAGACAAGACAGTAATCATGGATAGACATCCCTACAAAGTTATAAATCAAGGTAAGCTACGTTGCACTATATGGAATGCGACGGGCATCCCTCGCAAGTGTCATGAGTTCTACGATTTCCTCACAAGCTGGAACATCGATGTTGCCTTCTTGTGCGAAACCCATCTCAAGCAGAGTAAGGCTTTCAATCTACCAGGGTACTATGTTTACCGAAAAGATAGGCCCCCTAATAAAGTTTCAGATCCAGCCTCTGGTGGGGTTGCTATTGTTGTAAACAGAGGTATTAATCACACTAAGATTGTCACACCTAATCTTGTCAATATGGAAGCAGTTTCCATTGTCATCAAAGATGCTGATGTTGGAGAAGTCAAGTTTACTTCCCTATACAACCCACCCAGGCACAAGTTAGAACCTCACGATTTAGATGAACTACTGTCTGGGTCCACTCCAGTCGTTATGGCGGGTGATTTGAATGCGAAACACCCACTCTGGAACTCCAGATGCACTAATCAAAGTGGCTTGGTACTTTATAGGTACATGGTAGATCAGATCGACACTTCCGTTATTGGCCCTCTTGAAGATACATACTACTGTGGCCACTCACCTGCTAGTGACGTACTCGACATTACTGTTCTCAAGGGGTTTTTCAAAACCTACAATATTTTTACAGTAAGTGCCTTATCATCTGATCACCTACCAGTTGCACTAAGTTTTGAGGGGATAAATATCGACCTGAGAATAAATCTTCGTTATAAGCAGGACTGGAAATTTTTTAGAGAACTTATGAACGACAGTAACATTCCCTATCAGGATCCCGTCACCAGCAGTGACATTGACGAAAATATCAAGAAAGTCACTCACTCCATCAAGATGGCTACAAATGCTAGTGCTACTCCGGTGGATTGCAAGCGGCCAGACCATCTGGGACTTCCTTCCTCCATCAGGCAACTCATCCACGAAAAAAACACCTTCAGAAGACTTTGGCAGCGTACCAGGTTTCTCCACTTCAAGACGAAGTACAACAGGCTATCCCGCAAGGTAAGTGATCAGATTAAGGATTTAAGGAATCAAAGATGGAACGACAAAGTTAAAAGTCTGTCCGTCCAGGATAACTCTCTCTGGAGTACGGTCAGGTCCCTTAAAAGTAACAGGACTATTGTTCACCCTCCTTTGCTCACAGAGGGTAGCGATTTCATTAGCAATGACCAGGACAAAGCACAAATTATCGCCGATTCACTGATGAGCCAGTTCTCTACGCCCAAAGAGGATCAATATTACTCGTGAGGGCAAAGACGTGTGTGGTAGGTATGGCCATCTGATGTCATTGGCACCTCTGAGATATTGGACATCATAAAGCGCCTGAAAAGCAAAAAGGCAGCCGGCATCGACACCATTACCAACAGTGCTCTCAAGAATTTGCCTCCCAGTGTTACTACATCATCACCAAGGTCATGAATGACTGCTGGCTTAGCGGCCATTTCCCTAGTGCCTGGAAGGACTCAGTCAACATCACCATTCCTAAACCTGGACTGGATCCTGCTCTTCCCACAAGTTATAGGCCCATTAGTTTGTTGCCCATGCTTTCGAAGGTCTTTGAGCGCACTATACTCAAGAGGTTCAACGAGTACTGCGAGGCAAACCTCATTCGTAGTGAGCATATGTCCTATGTTCTGAACAAATCGAAGAAGGCTAATCACAGTATCATAGCTCTCATGGGTCGCAACAGCGCCCTCAGCATTGACAACAAGCTACTTCTGTACAAGTCAGTTATCCGGACCATACTCCTCTATGGCATGCCTGCGTGGGCGACTATCTGTAAATCCAGATGGAGTGAACTACAGTCGTTTCAGAATGTTAGCCTGAGGTCCATTGCCCAGCTTGGCAGAAGGACGGTGAAAAACCAATCCATCCACTTGGATTTAAACATGGCCCATATCGGAAAGTTTATACAGGACCTCCTTTTGATTAAGATACAGAAGATGAAGATTCACGACAATAAACTTGTGAATGGGATACTGAAGAACTGGTATACGAAACCAATTTTGAAGATATTAGCGACGTTTCTTTCCCCGACTACTGGAAGATGTGATAATTTTCCCTCTCGCTGTATTTTTATTTTACTTCGTTTTTATTTTGTTTCTGACAATCGTCAATCTTATTTTCTTTTTTTATATAATGTGGAAGACCGCTTGGATTGATCATTCTTCTTGACTACCTCAGTGTAATTCACCTGGAATTTATTCTGGTTCGATGAGCTTTGTGAAAGCGCTGCTTTCGTCCCATCCTAACAAATGTACACTTCACTGTTCGATTGTCGAGTCTCAGATCTTTTCGAGCTAAAATTGGTGACTCGGGACCTTCAATTGGTGACTCAGGTTCAATTTTTTTATTCAGGACTTTCCCAAACCCGACAATTGTATGTTGGATATACATGTTTAATAGTTGTATTCAGTGTTGCCAGCTTTTCCCAACTCAGCGCGCGGATTCCCAGGAAACTAGTGGTAAAATTTATGTAATTAAGCATCGACAAAAAACTGGAATTTCACTTCTCTTTTCAGATATTATACATTTATGAATTAATTAATGGATATCAGATCACAGTTTTAAATTGTAACGTTCAGTTTGTTTGAAGTTACGTTTTTTTTTTGTTTTTTTTTGTTTTTTTTGTCTACTGATTTTAAGTGCGTTGAGTAATAGTGAATTCGTTGTTTTGTCTTGTTACTGTCGTCTATAATAAATGTTCGTCGTTTAATAAGAGTGTTTGTTTGTAATTAATTATGTGTCGTTTTGATTGTTTATCTATTATTGTAGAGGAGAGGGTTTGAAGCGTTAGCGATCGACAATAAGCCTTTGTTGGGACGGGTTTGTTGTGGTCGCGTTCGCGGAAGACTATGTGCGAGCCTTCCCCTCTGTTAAAAAAATTTCGCTTTTTTTAGGAGTATTCCTTTTTTAACATCCATTGGGGAAAGTCGTTTTCAAAGCCGTTTTTAAAAAATAAAGACACTAGACTATATATTGTAATCATGAACATTACTTTTTTGATAATGGTTACGTGCAAGGAACAAGATGTTCCGAAGAGTATTACGTCCTTTTCCCCTCCCTTTCCCGACGCGTTCTGAGGAGCCGCCTCGTTCTAACAAGGCCATAGATGAGCGCCTGTAAGAAGTTTGTGCAACACAGCGACCGAGACAGTGGAACAAGGCGATAAGTATTGCATATAAAAACTTACATGTTATTGCTTTCTTTCATTTACTGTTTGGTGCTACGTATGTTTGTCTTGGTACATGGAGAACGCCCTCGCCGTGCGCAGCAGCTGAGACGAGATACTGAAGGAGCCCGAGACACGAAATAGACGATTTAGGAAACGAATGCGGAGCTCGGCTGGTTTATTCGTCAACCATGCATCGGGACCTCCAAGGAATAGTCTGTGGAAACAGGAAGATGTCTGGTGAGTCCGTTCCGTGTTATGGTAGTATAACTACGCGAACTGCGTCAAATTTCAAAGCTGTTGTTAAATGCGATGTTGGGCCTTCGACGCTTCAAGTGGGACAATAGAGTTTCCCGTCGCTGTGAGACCCGCGGTCGCTATAACGAAGATTTGTAATCAGGAAAAGGACTAAAAGACATTGGATTCTTAATGCTGGAAATAGTTTAACGTTTTTCGATTAGCAATAAGCTTAATGTAGGATAAACTAAAAGTTAGCTGAACGAGCAAAACTGGCACACCTGCTCACGGCTTATGTGCAAAATAAACGTAATGATCAGTGTTGCCAGTGAGTTCCCGTCACTCATTCATTGTTGCCGTAAGAGGGGTCACTGTCCCTCCCCCCTGCTTTGCTTAATAAAGGAGCGACATGACGCCAACGAGCGTTGAACTGTAGGAATACTTGTACGGGACGTGAATGGGTGGGACTCATGCTACTGTTACATGCTGATTAGTTTACCAATATAGATGCTTGTATTTCGAATTACGTTTAGAGGCAAGTTGCCGTTTTGCTTGGAACCACGTGGTGGTTGGATTTATTAATAATAGTTGTAATGTGCATGCGAGTCATTATGGGCCCATATAAATGATAATTAAGTCTATTGAAAATGTAACCAGATGCTGTAAAATTTAGAATTAGTTAAGTGAATAAAGGGTTGAGTGTTCAATTACAGCAGTAGTGGAGTGACAATTTCCTTTTATCGGTCCCGAACCCTTAGCGATTTTCCACTCCGAGCGTAGGACGTGTAGTCTTACGTCCATAGGTTCCACGAAGTGGGGGTGGGGACGCTACAAAATTTAGCAAATTTACTGACAATTATTTACAAAGAAGCTTTTTTACAAAAAAATTAAAATAGGCACATTTCATGAGGTAAATCAAAAATTTCTGTTGGTATTTCTGCAATGATGTCATCATTTCCTTGAACATTATACATGAGTATTAAAATTGAAAAGCATCCTCTCTGTTGGAATAAATAAATTACAACATTTTCGTTCCATTTGAAAATATGACATGTAATATATCAAACGACGTTTGATGAAGTTGGGATATATCTTCCAGAGCCAGTTTTTTTTCACACGGACAATTGTATGTAGCCTTATCATGCTGTAAAAATCATAATGATATTAAAATATTTATAAAAAGACAACCGAATGTGCAAGGGCCATATTACGGAGATAAATTTTTAACCAAAAATATTGTGATTAGAGAGTTTTTAAAATAAATAGAATTGTATTCTTTAAAAAATCCAAATTGGGTATCTTATTAATTTTTAAAGTAATTTTTTTTGCCTAATTTATTAATATGTTATGAAATTTGTCTAAATGTAAAGTTGGTTTTCCCGTGATTTTTTCACGGGTAAAATCATGGTGTAAGATTAACAGGTGATCAAGCTCTTTGTCTTGCCCGGCTACGAATCCTGTGAAGATAAAGCTCGGTTTAAACTTTTGGCCGTTTGCTGGCGCTTCGAACTGTGGGCTTAGAGTGAGCATTGAAGGCAATTTAGTAAACAGCCAAACCATTTATTAGCAAATGCTGCGCAATAAAAAAAAATTGGTAAATTGCAAAAGATCTAAAATGAACCTAAATGACAATTAAATGCTGAAAATTAGCGTAAAAGAACATAGTTTCTGGTAAACGTGTTCCATATGACATTTTGAAAACATTCAAAATATGTTATAGTTTGAAGTAATCCTGTAAACTGTAAGTTTGGTTTGGTTTGGTTTGTTTGGTATTAACGTCCTTTTCAACTGCCATGGTCATTTCAGGACGGCGTTATAGGGCCCGCAAATTTTGCCTCGCAAGGGTTCTTTAACGTGCAGCCGGCAAACGACTAACGGGACCAACGGCTTTACTTCCCTTCCGAAGAAAGTACGTTATCTTAGGATTTTCACCCTGAAAAAATCCTCGTCGTCGTCGGCCGGGGTCGAACCCGCGTCCCCGGGCATTAGAGGCGATCACGCAACCCCTGAGCTACCGAGGCCGATAAACTGTAAATTTTATATATGTCTAGATGTTTGTAAATGTCACATTTTAGTTTAAATTTAAGGACGCCACTGAGAATATTAATAGCTGAGCGGCCAAGAGCGTTTAGACGCAGGTCTTATATCTCTCACAACCAGCGAGTCGCGAGTTCGATTCCCGCTGAGGGCATGGAAGTTTGTTTTTCTCCCTTTACTAACAAGCTTGGAAGACCAAACAAAGCCTTAGTAGTCTGATCGACTGTTAAGTTAATTTCCAATAAATCCAATGGTTATTTAACATCTTCAACACTGAAAACGTAAAAGAGGAATAGAGAAGATAGAAAGAAGTAATAAAGATATTTGTCATTCATGTAACTTTGTGCGTTATGTGAAATTATAAAGAATTTTTATTTGTCTTGTGAAAATGACATTTATTGTAAAGAAAATAACGGAAATAAACGTTTAAAGTCATTAAGAAATAACTTATAAGTGCATAAGCCAGGCCCACAGTTCTCACCGCCATCATGCGGACATTTTGGGCAACCGAGCTTTAAAATCACAAGAATTTGGCAGAGCTTGATCACCTGTTAATCTTACACCATGGGTAAACTACTCGTAAAACAATCAATCGAAAACAAAAGTGTGTTAATTTTTTTTTCCATTGCTAACGACGTTTTCAGTGTTTGCTTTCCAGCAATTCAATGCTTTCATAAGCATCACGAGGCACGCGCAAACACTGAAAATGTCGCTAACATTGTAAAAAAAATGTAATACACTTTTGTAATACACTTTTGGATCACCCGGTATATTAAAAATAGGAAATTAATTATTTAATTTTCAGTATTTACACAGCTGACCATGTAAATCGCTACACCCACTTCCGTGCTGGATATTTTATTAAATAGCCTCACAGTTCAAGTAATTCGTCACGCTCTTAGGGGGGGAGGGGTTATGAAAAGTGTGACATAGCGTGACATGGGGGGAGGGGGGTTTCCATAAGCGTGATGTCATAGGTTTGCTGTGACATCACACTTAAGGAACTCCCCCTCCCCCATGTCACGCTGTGTCACCCCTCCCCAAGTTCCCAACCCAAATGTCACACTTTTCATACCCCCCCTAAGAGCGTGACGTATTTCTTGAACGTCCCCAAACGAGTAGTGATGATGTTTCAGGCATGAAGGAGGTGTTGGTTTACATCCGCAAAGCACGAGGCCAATTTAGGGTAGGGCCTCCTTTCGCCTCTATACAGGGAGCGATGCTACGAGGTATTCCATCATATAGATGGCGGATATTCTACCATGGTCCCAGCATATGCACACAGATCTTTCAGTTGTTGGGTAGGTAGTTGACGGTGGTGCAAACCTCGCCCCATCAGACCCCATACGCAGTCAATAGAATTCAAATCTGAAGGCCTGGCAAACCAAAGAATTGTGTCCACATTCTCGCAGAGCCTAATGGATCATGGGTAACTTGTGTGGAGAGGAGTATTATTTTGCCACATGATAGCATTGGGTAAACTGAGTAGAAAGTGAGGCCTCCGAATCTCATTGACGTTTTGCTGTCTTGTTTCCTGTGCCTTCCAGAAACACGAGACATTACCGGGAGTCAAAACTGACGGACCTCATAGTGATGACATGGTCACCAGGACTTACTGTGTTCACGAATCGGTGCGTTGCCCTCGCTGATGCCAAACTTTGATGCGATCATCATATGCATGACGATTAAATCGAGACTTATTGTCGCCATTCCTCTGTCCAATATTGACTTCCAGGCACTATTGATGACGTGCTACACGATATTGATGTTTCAACGGTAAACAGCGCAGCAGACCCATCGACCCTCTAAGCCATCCTTATTCAAATGGCGACAAAAGGTCTTCTTGAGACCGAGTAATGTAGTGCAGATCTCAAAGACTGCAGGATATTGTGCCCCTTGCTGGGTTATCACGTCGGCGGTTATCACTGTCTTCTGTATCTGTATCTTCGGAGGACCAGTACCTACTATACGAGACATCGATTTGTATGTATCCACGCTGGCAAGAATCATAACTACACGGACAAGATGCGTGGCTATACGATCACCTAACTTCCTGCAGTCTTACCATATGGTTCGGATCCAATGGATCTGGATGACCATATTGTTCGCGAGTACGATCCTTAACACGGAAACGTTTGACCTTCTTGTAGTAACTTTCCAGGATAAGATTTCAAGCGCACTCTCTATAACATGTTTTAGTAAGGATTTGGCGAGGGAGATTTAATTACTTGCATTGCGCCTTTGGTATTGCATGTAGTTTTAGTTTCATTATTACAAGTGGGTGACTTCTTTTGGTGTATCGTTGTCCATGGCCAGCAGTGTACGAGAATTTAAATGTTGCCTTTAGGCAACTGATTTAAAGTAACTTTTGATAATGTAATTTATATTTAAATGGATATGATTTTAATGACAGTTTTTATTTTACAGATTGCACTGCAGACGAATGCTTCTGTGCTGGTAAGCAAATTTAAAAACAATTTCAAAACAATTTTATGAGGCTGTGTCAAAATAAGCACTGTCCAGGTGTCCAGTAAAGTTTCTGATTTCATTTATTAGATATTGTTTATTTTATTCTGCAAGAATGCCTAACAATTGAAATCTGAAATCTAATTGGACATGCCCAGGCAAACATTAGTTGAACAAGTATAATTGATATCTTTCATTAACATTAACACAGTATAATTGATATTTCTCATTTAAACATTAACAACTTCATTTGCCTGGATTTTTTTATTTTTCCTTTTTTATTCTAAACACTACTTTTATGCCAAATTTCAAATTTCTACGGCTGCGAAAGGCACCTCAGATAGTTGGTGATCAGTAAGTGAATTAGTTAGTCAGTTTCTAAATAAAGAAACTTTTGAGTTCGTATATGTTATGAACTAGAAAAACTAAAACGTGAAATTTGGAGGTTTAGTTCCATTTGCAGAGTACTCTGGATTAAAGAGGTTTCAGGCAACTCCAGCACAAAGATATGGAGGAGACAAAACTACCCGGAGTTGTTTCCAGAAAAAGATAAGGCAGTGCTCTTCAGATTACAGCGGTCTTAATTCTTCCAAGGATTGTAGAATTTATTTTTCAATATATGAATACACAAACTTTTTGGAATTAATTTCGTAGTAGGTAAAACAAGTAATCCACTTTTCTGTAGGTTATTAATTAAAAAATAAAATAAATAAATCAAAATAAAAAGCTGACGTTTCGACTAGTGACTATCCTTTATCAAAGCAACGTTGCTTTGATTATAGATAGTCTCTAGTCGAAACTTCAGCTTTTTATTTTGATTTATTTATTTTATAATTAATAACTATTATTTATTGTATTCCAGGGTTTTTTGTCTCGCCCTTCTCTCCTACACTCACTTATGGCACACCCCTCCAATCAGGTTCCCTGTCCGTAATGAGACAGATCCCGCTGCTTCCATTCTCGGAATGCAGGTGCACAGGACTCCTTGATATCACACAGTCATTATAAGCAAAACTAGCTGCAGAAATGGCAGTACGCCGAGGCTATCCGCATTTGAACTCGCGATTCCGGATTGTCCTAATGATTATTGGTGCCAGACGGATGGGTGCCTCAATATCAGATGTAGCCAACACCCTGCTGTTTTCCCGCACAACCGTTGCAAGGGTCTATAGAGAGTACACCCAAAGAGGGGTTACAACCCATGTCGGACAGCGGACGGGCCGCCCACGCCTCATTGATGGTAGCGGTGTTTGTCGGGTCACCCGGCTTGCAACTGCTGACTGAAGGGCCAAATCACCATGCGGTACAACCAGGGACGTCACACAATTGTGTCCGTGACGACAATTCGGCGAACAATGTTAATTACAGGCTTCGGGAGCAGGAGGCGACGACGCATGCCACTCTTGACAGCTGTACTTCGTCGGAAACGCCTAGCCTGGGCCCACCAACATAGACAGTGGACCGCTGAGGATTGGCGAAGCGTTGCCTGGTGCGACGAATCATGGTTTCAGCTGTATCGGGCCGATGGTCGTAGACCTCGCTTGTCAGGTAGGGACCACTCGGCCAGGTGGAGGCTCTGTACTGGTCTGGAGTGTTTTCTCGTGGCATGCAATGGGTCCATTGGTGCATCTGACATTCACTCTGCGTGCTACTTCCTACGTCGATCTGCTTGGGGACCACCAGCACCTCTACATGAACTGTTTTTACCCCGCGGGCGACGGCATCTTCCAGCAAGATTAATGCGCCTCCACACACGACCCTTGTGACACGGCAGTGGCTGGAGGAACATGCTAGCGACTTCACGACAATGATTTGGCCTCCACGTTCCCCAGATTGCAATCCCATTGAACATTTGTGGGGCGTCATTGAACGATCTGTCAGGTTGTCACCAACACAACTGGTAATTGCAGCATTGTTATGGAGTGCACTGGAGGCGGCATGGCTTGCAGTACCTGTGTATGTGTTCCGGGGACTGGTAGACTCTCTTCCACGACGGGTCGCTGCCCCCCGTTATCCGGGCTAAAGGAGGCGCAACACGTATTAGGCAGGTATGCCATGACTTTTGGTGAGTGAGTGTATATCTGTCTACTTTTCTAAAGGGGAATGAACTAGATCTCTGAAGGTCAATTTGATCATTTTCAAATATATTTGCATTAGTACTGATTTCTTTTAATCCTTTGCTGACTATATGTATAGAACAGTGTGAAGTAAACATACTTTAATATCTTAAATAATTCCAGAATAACTATTTTAGAAAAACAGTAACAATGAGATATTTAAAGAGGGTGAGTCATTTAACCTGGAATTTTTGAATATCTCGAAAAAAAGGATCTTACGAAAAAAATGTTAGAAATCAAAAGTGAATTACTTTGCGTGGGAAATTCATAACCCGAAAAATTAGCTTCCCCCCTTGTGAGTTTGGGGGGGGGGCGAACTTCGAAATCTTTAATAGGAACCCCCATTTTTTTATTACAGATTCAGATTTTACGTCTAAAACTACGTAGTATTTTATCTAAAACATTTTTTTCGATTCATGATAGATGGTGCTGTAATCGAAAAATTTTTAAATAAGAACCAATACAGTCGATTTTGCAATAAAAAATGCCAATTTTTTATCGTTAACACTTGAAAATTAGATTCAAAAAAATTAATTCATTTTGCAAATTACGAAATATGGAAAAGTTTTACCTGTAAGCAACTACTTTTAACTTAACTCAGGAAGAACGACGTGGAAGCAATGCTTGTAAAATTGGACGTGATGCTTCACCAAATCGATATTTAAGTTGTTACAAAAATACAAAATGAACTTACAAATTTAGGAAATAGCTTCTTCTCAGTTCGAAAATTGTTTCGAAAATAAAAACTTCAACTCGATTAGACTGCTATAAATGGAGTATTTAAGTGTACACGAGAAATTAAAATTATTCCTATGTATGGAGAATCTGGCAGGAACCTAGATAATGCTGCCAATCTTAACGTTCATCTTTTTTCTTTCACCATACCGGTTTACTGCCGAAGGAAGTGTTTACTGTAAAAAATAAAAAAGGACTCGTCGAGCAACAGTCACTGGTGAAAATAATTAAATTTCTTTATTAGCTGCAGTGGCCCATAATCCCCATGTTAGTACACGAGAACTAGCTCGCGATTCCAGATTGTCCCAAAGCAGTGTTTCGAGAATTTTAAAGCGCCATAAATAGCATCCTTATCATGTGTCTTTGCACCAAAATCTTCATGGCCCTGATTTCCAAAATCGGCTGACATTTATCAGTGGTCACGTGAACAAATAGAAGAAAACCCGATATTCTTTCATTATGTATTGTTCTTCGATGATCCATCTTTCACTAACCATGGAGTGCGTAATCGACATAACATGCGTTATTGGAGTGTAGAAAACCCGCACTGGATTCGTCAGGTTGAACATCAGCGTCTTTGGACTATCAAGGTGTGATATATAATACTTGGCAACAAACTCATCAGCCCCTACATCAATGAAGGCAATTTGAAGGATATAATATACCGAAATATTCTAGAAAATGAACTGCCAATAAGCTAGAAGTACGACAGAACATGCTGACGATTGTCCAGCACATTATTCGGCAGTAGCATGTGAAGTACTTAATCGTGATTTTAGTGATCGCTGGATTGGTAGAAATGGTCCGATAAATTGGCCTGCCAGATCACCAGATCTTACTTCGCCAGATTTCTTTCTGTGGGGCTACTTCAAAGAAAAATTTTATAATCAAGAGCTCACAACTCGTGAGAATATGATTTAGCGAATCAGGAACACTTGAAGTAGACACACTTCTCGTTCGTGTACAGTCATTTGAAATGCGGATCAACAAATGCATTGAAGTTGAAGGACATCATTTTGAGCACTTGATTTAATTGAAACAGGAGAGACGAAGGGACTCACGTAAATTAAACACCCCGAAGGGAACAAAAAACTGCTACGTCCACGGCGTTGTTCCTGGGCTACGCTATAAGTAGTTTGTTACAGGTAAAAAAATTTCCATATTTCGAAATTTGCAAAATACACTGAGTGGCCAAATTATTATGACCACCTGACAGTTTTAGGCAAATGAGCTATTGCGTCACAGCGCTGCCGCTAGAGGGCTACATAGCTATAAAAAGGGAATGCAGGTGAGGTGAACCATCAGTTGCACTGTGTTTTTTTCGACGATATGGGCAAAAAACGTGATTTAACTGAGTTTGAACACGGGATGATCGTTGGCAAACTGCGTAGGAACCAATATCAGCAAAACAGCTGAACTTGTGAGGTTTTGAAGAGCAGCAGTTATTAATGTTTACAGAGAGTGGACTACCAAGCAAAAAACCGGCTGTCAATGTCAAGCGTGTGGTCGTCACAGGCCCCTCAATGCTCGAGCTGAAAGGAGATTGGCCAGAGTTGTCCAGGGCGACAGAAGAGCAACAGTGCGTCAAATAGCGGAAAATCTTAATCAAGGACAAACTGCGACCGCCTCTGTACAAACTGTTCGCCCTCATTACTCCGTTTAAGCTATGGAAACCGACGACCAGTTCGAAAGCCTCTACTGTCAGCCTTGAACAAGAGCAGACGTCTCCAGTTCGCCAAGGAGCTCAAGGATTGGAAAGTAGATGACTGGAAAAGGGTCATGTGGTCCGATGAGTCACGATATCAAATGCATTAAGCAAATGTCAGGGTTAGTATATGGAGAAAACAACACGAAAGCATGGACCCCACCTGCATCGCCACAACACTTCAAGCTGGTGGCGGCAGTATTATGGTTTAGGGGATGTTTTCTTGGTATTGTTTGGGTCCTTTGATTCCTCTGAATGAACGTGTGCGTGCCCAAGATTATTTAAGTATTGTCGCAGATCAAGTACATTTCGTTATGTTAATGGTGTACTCTGACGGGAATGGATACTTCCAGCAGGATAATGCTCCTTGTCATAAGGCTGGCATCGTCCTCAGATGGTTCGAAGAACATGCCGGAGAGTGTACCTTGCTTCGTTGGCATGCATAATCGCCAGATCTCAATCCCATTGAGAATTTGTGGGATGAGATCGAACGGGCCATCAGGCAGCGGGTTCCAGCACCATCAACTCTGCAGGAACTGGAAGGTGCAGTTCTTCAGAGTTGGTCTCAAATTTCTCCTACAACCTACCAACATCTCATATAATACATGCCCCGAAGAATGCAAGCAGTAATAAGAGCGAAAGGTGGCTCAACACGTATAAAGGGGGTGGTCATAATAATTTGGTCACTCAGTGGTAAATTAATTTTTTGAACACAATGTTCAATTGGTTACGATGAATATGGTATTTTTTTGCAAACATATTGGTTCCAATGACCTAGAAAAAATAACTGGACTGCGCTTCCCGCTCTGGCTCATGCCGTGATGTGAAGCAAATGAGCCGCCATGTTGAAAGGGAGAGAAAAGGAAGTATTCAAATGACACGTACGTAGGATATGGCTAGATTAAAACATGGCAATCGTATAATTCATGTCAATTATGGAATTCATGTTTTTTTAATTTTGTTTTGTTATAGCGTTTAACTTTTTAGGAAAATCTTAAAACTTTTAACTTTGTTTATAATGAGCTAATGCGATGGAAAAAAAATCGATGAGCATATAATTGGTGAGTCTTCGAGCTTTTTTCTGCCACTGCCACTTCAATCTGCGTGAAATGCAGTCCAGATATTTATTCCTAGGTCATTGGTTGGTCTTATTCAAAATTTTATCGATCACAGGACAACTATCATCAATCTAAAAAAATGTTTTAGACAAATTTTACGTAGTAGACATAAAATCCGAATTTGCAATAAACAAGGGATAGAAAAAATACTTTTCAAACAACGCTTTTCCTGGTAATTTTGTTTTGATTCATACATTTTCACCGACTTTTATGTATGTGTACAAAATTTCATCAAGATGGGATTAGAGGAAGGGGTTGAAATATTGATTACAAGATTTCATCCACCAAACATGATCCAAACATGGTGAAAGTTACATAAGCGTTGTAAAAATGACGGTTCCCATTTAAGATTTCAAAGTTACCCTCCCTCCGCCTCACAACGACGAAATGGGCATCCAGTGGTTCCATTAATGGAGGAATTAATGGAAGTCAATGATATTCACTGCTGAAAATCATTTTTGTCAGTGCATGGGTAACAGTCGTATATATTTCCGTCAAATATCAGCTGAGATGCACACGTCGTGTATACGCTATCAACACAAGGGCTAATCCTGGAGTAATGGTGGAGGGTGCTTTGCAGTGGTGGTTGTCCATAGGGGCTGCATGGCTGCAGTCCCTCCAGCTAAAAATGAAAGTAGCCTAACATTTTATTATCGCCGTTCTTAATTTTTTTTATATATTTCTCTAAAAATCATTATTTTCTTGTTTGTGATATAATACCACTCGAAAGCAAATTTAGTTGTATTACGAGCTTTGGCTAGAATGACTAAGATACTGAATATTGGGGCTGCATTTAATTAAACCCGAATCAAATCAGTCAATCCAATGACGGAATGAACTTGTAAAGCGACGTGTCCATGCGCATCTGAGATGTAGTTCCTAGAATTACGTATATATTATGCGGTAGACGTACCACACTTTTACCCTTCTTAAAAATTAGATTTTTTACTTTTTACTGTACTTTTTAAAATGAAAGTCCGTGCTTTAAAATTTTTATTTTATATTTTTTATTTTATTCTTATTAGATCTTTATTTAAAATAAATAAGCTTTTATAGATAACTACATAACTTTCAGACGACAGTTTACGACATAACTGATATGAAAGCATATTTTAACTCGACTCTCAGATCAACAAGCATACTGTATTATGCTTTATAATTATCGTTGGAAGGATACATGTTATTTCATATCTATCGAAATGCCAGCGAAGAAATGAATTGGGGTTGTTATGTTTACCTGCGACTGAAATTATCCCGTGAAACGCCGGGTGCCTCTGCTAGTTTGTAATAAGGATGAGATCTTAGTTGGCTTCAACAAAATCAACTACTTTGGCCTTGGCATCATTAAAAACTTGCAAGACAATAGCTTTGAATTCGATATACGAGGCATGTTTTTTAAGTAAGTACCGTTTTGCGATTCCGCCGCCGCAGCGCTACGGTCGGCGTTCCGCGCATGCGCGCTGGTTAACTACATCTTTTGTCTACGCACTGACGCCATTACAGTATACAATTCTTCATTGTATACGTTGTTTACTGAGTGTTTAAGATGCCTCCGACAATCGTGAGTCCCGCCGATTGTGAAGTACGGGCTGTTATACGATTTCTTAGTGCTAAAGGCGTAAAACCGATCGATATTCATCGGAATGGCGACATTCATCATCACCCAAAAAAGTGAAGTTTAAGCAAACAATTTCTGCCCGGAAAATCATGTGCAGTGTTTTTTGGGACAGAAAAGGAGTATTGCTAGTGGAGTTTCTGCCTCGTAATGAGACAATCAATGCAGCGTCTTATTGTGAGACATTGAACAATCTGCGTCGTGTAATCCAGAACAAAAGACGTGGCAAGTTGAGTAAGGGTATCGTTTTGCTGCATGACAATGCCCGTCCACATGTGGCTAATCGGACCAAAGATCTCATCAAATCTTTTAAATGGGAAACTCTAGATCATCCTCCATACACCCCTGATCTGGCGCCCAGCGACTACCATTTGTTCCTGCACTTGAAGAAACACCTGGGTGGTCAGCGTCTTCAAGACGATAACGAAGTCAAAACATTTGTGATACAGTGGTTAACAAGTCAGGCGGCAGAATTTTATGAGGAGGGTATTCAAAAACTGGTGCCACGTTATGACAAGTGCCTCAATATTCACGGAAATTATGTAGAAAAGTAGATTAAGGTACAGGCTTTCATGTAAAAATAAAATTATTGCGATATCTTTGCACGTCTTTTTTTAATTCCAAAACGGTACTTACTTAAAAAACATGCCTCGTATATTTTCAATATTCGCTACAAGAACTACTAATACACTGCCTGACCAAAAAAAGTCGCGTCTGTATTTTTAAATAGCAAATACTTAGCGCCACTGATTGGCTTGTTTACTGTACTGATTTGCATATTTTGCATACAACAAGTCTACTACATGTATAAGAGATGATTTGTTTTGTAGTTTATCACTTTCTAACCATGTCTAAAGGCGTTATACGCAAACGTGGAAGTTATGTCAATGCGTTGCAAGAGCCAAATTGTTGTTCTGCATCAAGCCACAAAAATCAACAAAGGAAATTGCTGAAATTACTGGAATCAGAATAAGAACTGTCCGTCGCATTATAAAAATCTGGAAAGACATTGGCAATTCTTCAATTTCGCGGAGTAAATGTGGCCCGAAGAAATGTTTGACTGATAGTGACCAGAGATCTCTGAAATGGCTGGTGAAGTTTAATCGCAAAAAATCCACAGCAGAGCCCATGGCAATGCTTAAAAATGATAGTAAAAGCATTTCCAGTCGCACAGTGCAACGTGAGCTGAAATGAATGGGACTGAACAACTGCGTGGCAATAAGGAAACCACTTATCAGTGAGATTAGCCGTAAAAAACGACTGCAGTTTGCAAGGGAGCATAAAGATTGGAGTGTAGAGCAATGGAAAAAGGTCATGTGGTCCGATGAGTCAAGATTTACTCTGTTCCAGGGCGATGGGTGAATTAGGGTCAGGAGGGAACCACATAAGCTATGAACCCCTCATGCCAATTACACTTTTCAAGCGTGGTGGAAGTGTTATGATCTAGGATTGCTCCAACTAGCCTAGTCTAGGCTCAGCAACCTTATGCACCAACAAAATAAAGTCAACTGATTACTTTAAACTTTTGATGGAATGACTTCGTCATTTATTCAATGGCTTTTTTCTTCCTTGGCGGCACGAGCATATTCCAGATGACAATGCAAAGATTCACGAAGCACGAATTGGGAAGGAGTGGTTCGAAGAACATGAAGGAACATTTTTCCACATGGATTGGCCACCTCTGTCTGCAGATCTTAATTCTATTGAAAATATTTGGGATGTACTGGAGAAGAGTCTACGAGGTGGAACAATTCTAATGTCATCCACAGGAGATCTCGGGTGAAAATACTACAGTACTGGGCGCGCTGTAATAAAAGCTAACGTAAGCGAATTGTGTTTGGCCAGGCATTGTATAATAGCACACTATTCCAACCATCTTATGTAACACAAGACTGCTGCACTACATTACAACTCAGAAGAGCCATGACATACCTCAGCACGGAAAAAGCAAAGTACGAAGACATATCAAATAAATTCAAAATACCCAGAAAAAAAAACGGATTCCCGTTAACGGGAAATCGTCACCAAATCAGTCTTGGAAAGAACAAAGAAAACTTTGAATAAAGATAAAACGGCAGAAAATAATAGTGAAGATAAAAAAGAGTTTGTTACATTTATATATGCTCAACCAGGGATAGATAAGATTGTTAACATAGTCAAGGAACAAGCTATCGAAGCTATGACAAAAATCACTGTGAAAATATCTACGATGCAAAAAAGACGTGAGGAAGAAGCAGAAGACAACATATACAAGAAATCGGGCGTATACAGACTTACATGTCTGGTTTGTGACTCGTTTTACACCAATTCCACAAAACGCTCATTTATTGAGCGCTTTAAAGAACATCGACGTGCTTGGATAAATAATGGCGGAAAACCGGCGTTTGCAGCTCATTTAATCAGGCACAAACACAGAATGTTGCCTATTCAGCAAACGATGACAGTTTTGATAACAGAAAAGAACCAAACGAATATACGAAGCTCTGGAAATACGAAAATCCCATAAAACAAAAACCAGAAATTATACTAAACAAACAAGCCTATTCCGACAAAGACATAATATTGGTCATTATTAATGAAGTCAATAAAGAAGCAGATTACGTCACCAGACAAAGTTCTAGTACGTCATGAACAGTTCTTTATATGGCCCGCATATTTATTTTTTATTATTTATTTATTTATAAATTGAGATACGGTCCTCCCAGGGCTTGTATGGCCAGAGGCCGACGAGTTGAGTCCCTGGAAGGACCTGGATTCACGACCTGCTGTATGATGGTTGCAGCAGCCGGGGGGGGGGGGTAAAGATTCACTGATGGTCGCCCATTCAGTGACTAACCGTGCGTGATGTAGCTTAACTTCACAGAAATTGTGTTCAGTGAAAGCCCACCAGGCCCCGGCCTCCCCCATTAAGAAATAAGTCCACCGGTCAATTTTCTGTGTGGAGGACAAAGATCTCTCTCTTGTATTACAAATAGTTGATGTCATTTCTTTTAGGAATATGAGGACTTCCTCCAAATTAACCACGCTGAAGTCGGCAAAAGAATCTTTGCTAGTGCCCAATGGTAAAACTGTGTCCTGCGAAAGGGCCTATCGGGATGCTTGTTTGGATGGTAGGTTTGCTGCATTTGATCAAGTGTTTAATGAAATGCTAGAATCTCTCCGGGATGAAAGAAACGTTAAATATAGTCCACTGGAGGCAAAGGTCGAATCCTTACGTGTAAGTTTTGAGAAGTTCAATGGTATCAACATAGAAATTCTAAACTCTTGTATAGATATTATTAACAAGATAAGTGAACTTAAAGAAGCGTTTGAGAAACGCTCTGGGACTCAATGGAAGAAAATGAGGTAAGAAATCATTTTGAATTTATTTCCTTTGCTAACAGAGTTCATGGATTGGAGGCCATAGAAATAACTGATGATTGTGACTGTTCGACAAACAGTGGAAATAAAAGAAGTCCCTCCAAAGGAAATGAAAGAGATGAGGAAGGCAGTGCCTGGACCGTTGTTCATAATGCAAAACCCAGAAGGGGGACGGGTTCTGATAATTTGCAGCACGGCACTTCCCAAACCAATGTCACCCGTGAAAAGGGAGCTATTTACATTCCCTCTATTATCATTAGATATCATGGAAAGCCAATTAAGGAAGTTCTAGGTGAGATAAAAAAATCACGTAACTCCAGATAAGATCACTGCACACACCAACCACTCTGATACCATCAACGTCAAATGCCCCGACGAGGAAACACATAAAAGTCTCGTGTCAAGAATGACAAAGAATGATGTGCTTAAAATCCAACACCATCAGCTTAAATATGAGAAAATGTTGATATATGTTGTTTGTCAAATTAAAAAAACTTATGAAATAGGTGATTTTTGTGATGAACTCAGAAACGCTAATTCTTTCCCTGACAAGGCAAGTAGGCTTAAAAAATCAAACGGTGCTGTTCAGATGAGAGTGATCCTAATCCTCCTCCAAAACACTGAACTAAATAAGTCGTTCTGAAGTCAATCCTTAGTCAGTAAGTTTAAAACGCATCAGTCCACTTGTCGTAGTAGTTGAGTTGTTTTGAAACAACAAAAATACCATTGCAGTGCTACAATTGCTTTCGTTTTGGACACGTATCACAGGGCTGCACCAGCCGGCCAGGTGGCCGAGAGGGCTAGGACATAGGCTTTCTAGTTCTTGAGTCCGCCTGGTCGTGGGTTCGAATCCCGCCGTGTGCATGGATATTTCTGTTTGCCCCGGGCTGCATATAGATATAACTTGTATAAAAGGCGCAAAATGGTCCTAGTAGTCGACGCCAAAAATTCTAAAAAACCAACCAACCAATCAGTAGCCACGTTGTAAAAAGTGTGCAGGTGACCACCAGTCAAGGGACTGCACCAACATAAAAGCTAAATACTAAGCAAGAAATAAAACACTCTTTAACCACAACGAGTAAAAAGAAAAAATACAACCTGTAA
>JAHWFO010067289.1:5323-21609 GCA_023313115.1 Rhysida immarginata
TTCACCCGGACAGGAATCGTAAATTCTCACAACCAGCACCATTGGGCAGACGCTAACCCGCATGTTACCAGAGCTCGAGCGCATCAAGAGCGTTTCTCCGTGAACATTTCCTGTAATTTGGAGCCACGGGTTTAGTTGGCTGTATCGTGTAAATAAATCGTTTCCAGACAAAGTGCTATAGAACATTTTCGTCTTCTTTTGACCTGAAGAATATGTCACTAAATTTATTGTACATAATTTTGAAACACCCTGTATATATGATCCCTAGTGTCTGTGTGCTCTGAAATCCCAACAGTATGTTTGGGTTATTCATTACATGGTAACCTGTTGTTGCAATTGCACACTGCTCTCGATGTCTTGAAGCAAAACTTGGCTATTCATCACTTTGTGTGGTCTAACAGTCTTCGTTTCTTCGGTTATATACAGAGTGACCCAAACGTATCCAGCATAACTGTTTAGGTACATTGTATGGTTCAAATCTCGTTAATGCAATCCCGAGATATTTGGATTGCATTCACGAGTGATGGGCAGCAGGAAAAGAGTTGGATGCTGGGATCGGTGCAGCAAGCTGTGTCAGATGTGAACTGTGGCGATCCGTGATAACGAAACGCGAGTTGGGTAATAAAGCCAAGCTCTCCGTCATCAAATCTATATTTGTCCTCATTCTCATCTCAAATCAGATGGTCGTGAGGCTTGGGTAATGACAGAAAGAGTGCGATCGCGGGTACAAGCGGCCGAAATATGTTTTCTGAGAGGTGTGGCAGATGTTACTCTACTAGATAGATTACACAGCAGCCCAATAAGGGACCGCTACTTCTCCGCATTGAGTGATATTTGTTGCGCTGGCATGGCCAATTGATACGGACACCGCAAACTGGTCTTTCTAGGCGGTTGTGATTTTCCAAGCCTGTGGGTTAGAGACCAAGAGGTCCGCCTAGAACAGGTGGCTAGACTACATGGAGAATCTGGATTCGAGTCGCTTGCGTATTATCAGGGAGTACGTGCGCCTGACGGCGGAAAATCGCGATCACTGGAAATCCGCCATAGGGCTGCTGCCACCGCGATCCCAACGGAGAAGCGGGTTTGAAAAGTGTGAAGTAAGTATGGTTCAAATGGAACAAAAATATACTATAAACATTAAATCTAGTTTTGATCGCGTGTGAATATCGACGTTTGTCTATTCTCTTGTAAAGTTTTAAAGCAAATAAATAAAACACTTGAGAGTGCAGATCTCTTTTATTCTGCATACTGACAGAATATCACATTGAACTACAAAACAAAACTAAAATGATACAAGAAATAATAATAATAAGAAAGTAACAATTCAATGTCGAGGAATCCCCTCAAAATGGTTGCCCCCAGCTCCAATGCACTGGTTACATCTTCGAACAACTAGGCGGGTAGCTGTCCTAAAATCTGGTCGGGTGTAATTGATCGACCACAAGCTTGAACGGATCGGCCTCGGTGGCTCAGCGGTTGCGTGGTCGCCTCTGATGCTCGAGGACGCGGGTTCGATCCCGGCCGAGGACGACGAGGATTTTTCAGGGGGAAATCCTGAGATCACGCACTTCCTTCGGAAGGGAAGTAAAGCCGTTGGTCCCGTGTAGTCGTTTGCCGGCTGCACGTTAAAGAACCCTTGCGAGGCAAAATTTGCGGCCTCTATAACGCCGTCCTGAAATGACCATAGCAGTTGAAAAGGACGTTAATACCAAACAAACCAAACCAACAAGCTTGAACGGATGCAATGAACTCATCTCTGGTGGTGGGTGGATTGCTGTGAACCTCCTCCTTCAGTGTTTACCACCGAAAAAAAATTAATGGGGTGAGGGCCAGTGACCTAGAGGCCAGGCCACTGGATCACCTCTACCGATCCTTCTGTCCGGATAATTGACATTCAACCAGTCTCGCAGTCCTCTACCAAAGTGGGGCGGGCATCCGTCCAATAACAATCGGAGGTTTCTTCGTACATCCAATGGCACGTCCTCCAAAAGGATATAAAGGTGATCTTGGAGAAAGTCAAACAAAAACGGGTAGAAAACGGGGACCAATGACCTGATTATTAAGTATGCCCATCCACACATTGACACTGAACTGGTGTTGGAAACTGTTTTCACCTATCGCATGAGGATTCTCGTGTGCCCACCAATAGGCATTGAAAATATTAAATACACCACTTCGATTGAATGTAGCTTCATCCGTCCATAAAATCAACTGAGAGAAGTGTCTATCATTCACAAACCACTCACAGAATTCAACACGTTTCCCTGCATCTTCAGTCACCAATTCTTGTACACGGTGTACGTGAAAAGCATGCCTACCCTCGCGTCTCGGTGTCCTTCGAATTGTCTCTCGGGGGATGGCTATTTCGGCAGAAGCTCTTCGCACACTTGTAGAGGGATCGTTGTCAAAATGGTCCAGAACGATATCTCCTCTACGCAGGACATGATGGGTCTGTTGATCCCTTCCGCGTCTGAACGACCCTGTGGTCCTTTACAACTTGGTGTACTCTCGAAAACACCTCCCGATCAGGATGGCGCCTATGAGGAAATGCATCCGCCTACAACCTGCGTCTTCTGCAGCGTTAGCAGCAACAAGCCCATATTAAAAATGAATGTCCGCATATTCTCCATTTGTGAAAACAAACGGCATAATGAACTTCGACGTTGTGTTGCACAATATGTGCAACTGCTAAAATCAACCGCCAAGTCAATAAAATACCTTTCACACATGTTGTAAGTACGAGGATTCCTCTTCCTGTGTCGCATATGCAAAACAGGAAGAGTAAATTTAAGAATAAATAAGTAAACTTGCGTTTTTTCTAGGAAAAGACTCTAAATAAAAGTAAATAGACAAACATCGATATCTCACACACGATCGAAACTAGATGTAATGTTTATAGGACATTTTTTTTTATTTGAACCATACAAAGTTTCTAAACAATTATGTTGGATAAGTTTAAGTTACCCTGTATAGATAGATGGCCAAACAACGTTTGACATATACTGTTTATTTCATCACTTTTGCCAGAATCTTGAAATCCTCAAATTTCCACTTTGCTTACTTATGCTTGGATAAAGACGAATGAATATATAAGAGTTATGTATAGATAATTATTGTAATTATATACCATAAAATTCACTAACTGTTATAACTAAATTTTCGTTTCTAAGAATAACGGTTTCATATAGGGTAGATGTACCAGTAGTTGACCGTGTACCAGTAATTGACAATTCACTATATAAAGGGTTTTAATAAAGTAAGAAGGAAAGAAAAGAGGCTGGCGTTGCCACGTCGTATTAAACATTGTATTAGGCTTCCCAGAATAGCAAAGAAATAGGAACTTTGTTTCCTATTATGGCCGCAAATATATGTTTAATATTCAGTGCCTTCCTGAGTCGAAAAAATCTTATAATGAACCACTAGGCGAGGGTTTGATTACTTGAAATTATTTCAAGAATGTTATGCAATATTTGTTAATAATTTTATGTGAACCTTTTTGTGTGATCAATGGACAATACTTCTAGCAGTAACAGAATTTCAGATGACCAATGTGTTAACTGTTTTTATCACACGGTCAACTATTAGACCCCAGATAAGGTGCGTCCCAAAAAAGATATGAACACTAAGTAATTGTAGTTTACCCAAGGATAGAGGAATTGCAGACACAAAAATTGTCAGAGATATTTACTCATTATAAACTGAAGATATTAATTACAAAAAAAAAATGTGTAAGCAGCAAACACTTCTTAATGTAAAAATTAAATTGATGTTAATTTAAACTGTACCATAATTTTATGAACACTAACAAAAAATTGTTCATCACAATTTCTGTGATTTTGTTAGTAACTTATCATTTTGCCATGCATATTGATGACCTCAAAGATTCTGCTTGGCATTGATGCAATAAAATTTTCACGTAGTTCTGCAGTGATTTCCATCCATTTCTTTTTTATGATGGCATGTTGCAGTAATATTGGAATATTGGTGTCCATTCTTATACATTTTCCTTGCAAGAATTCCCCACATGTTCTCCATAGGATTGAGTTCCGGGAAAAGTGCGGTTCGTCGATTTTAGGCACACTATTTGCCAAAAAACACTCGCATGTAGATTTTGTTCTATGGATTGGGGCATTGTCCTGTTGGAAAAATAAATAATTTTTTTCAATTTAATCAAAAATGGTAAACAGATAATCACCAAGCAATTATGGTAGTCAACTGCATTCATTTGCTTATTAAAAATGCAATGTCAGTCTTTCCATGAGAGCTGAAACAGCTTATCCCATAACTGCTCCTCCTCCTTGTTGTCGCTTAGAATATATGGCCGGTTCTTGACTTACATCATACCGTGTATACTGCCAACAATCTGGGCCATCTAGATTAATTTTTTTTTCATCACTAAAAATGATTTCTTTCCATTTGTCATTCCATCCCATCCTCTCCTGGCCCATTCAACACGTTTATCCTCATGATATTGTTTTAAGTGTAGAGTACATTTCTTTTTTATATTGAATGTGGGAACCATTAGCTTCCACCCTTCCAATTGTTGATTTACTCCTACCATTTTTGACAACATATTTTACCATATGAGTGGATGCCCCTTGAGTGGATGCCCCCTTACCGTGGGTCAGGGGTTTGGGTGCTTCAGAGATTGTGAGCTATGCTGGTTGTAGCACTGCTACTTTAGGGTCACCCTTACCAGAAAGCTCATGGTTGAGAAGTGAGACAAAGAGTATCCAAACAAACATATATCTCATGATGTCGACGAATGAGAGAATTCATACTGCATCGGGTGTGGCGTAGATTAAAGTCCGGGAGTTAGGCAGAGGCTCTTGTTCGAAACATAGTCGACAGTCTCCCGGCTGTTATCTTGGAGCAATGCCTCCGAGAAGCCCCACCAGTGCACTCGCTATGCGCTTGGGGAAACGGTCGGAGGCAGCGCATGCCTTTACCCACGAGAAGAAACGGGTAAAGCGACAACGGGATTGGATGCTCTCAATCGGCATTTGGAACGTATTCTCCATGACAGGAAAGGAATCAGAGTTAGTGGAGGAAGCCAAACGGTATCGACTGGATATCATAGGTATTACCTCTACGAAACGCCCGGGTTCTGGAACTGTGAAATTAGAAGGAGAGTGGGAGCTTTTCTACTCTGGTGTCGACCCTAACATGACTGCCCAGGCGATAGAGGGGATACTCACAAGTCCCCGGCTGGCAGATTATGTTTGCAGATTGGACCACTATAGGTGGAAGGCTGTGTCTCCTGAGGCTTCAGATAGGGAAACGGTCTCTCTCTCTATTCGTTGCATACGCTCCGAATGCAGTCACAGAGTACCCACTTTTGTCTAGATGAAGTTGATGCTGCTCTTAGCAGGAGAGGGAGTGCAGATTCTGTCATCCTGATGGGCGACTTCAATGCCCACGTAGGGGCTGATGACCAAACGTGTAAAGGCGTGATTGGGAGGAATGGTGACCCCGATTTAAATGCGAATGGGAGGTTCTTATTGGATCTCTGTTGCAACAATGGACTTTCCATCACAAACACCTTCTTCCAGCACAGGGATGCAATGGACCAGAAGTCACTGATTGATTTTGTAATCGTTTCAGCCGACCTATTCCGATCAGTGTTGGATACTCGTGTGAGAAGAGGGGCAGAACTATCAACTGATCACCACCTTGTTGTCTGCACTTTGCGGTTCTCTGAATCCATGTCAACCAAGCGAAGTACTAGGTTCAGACAAACTTGGCGCATCAAATGGGAGCATTGGAGGATAGAGCTGTGAGGAAGACCTTTGCAGATAACATATCTTCAAGTTTCAAAGAACTACCCAGTGATCGTGGTACTGTTGAAGAGGAGTGGCAGTTGTTTAAAACTGCTGTGATTACTTCGGCTGCATTGTGCTATGGTCGTAAGAGGCTGAGTGTGGTCGTAAGCTGCTGAAAAGGACTGCATGGTGGAACGGTGAAGTCCAAGAAGCTGCCAAGGCAAAGAAGGAAGACTATTTGCTATGGCTTGCAAGTAAGTCAACTTCGAGTCAAGTGCGGTACACTGAGGCGCGAAAATCAGCAGCAAAGACAGTATCAACAGCTAAAGCCAAGGCCTGGAAGAAGTTCGGGGAGAAACTGGAGGCAGACTATGGTTCGGCAAACAAGGTATTCTGGCAGACCGTTCGCCGCCTCCGTGGGAAGAAGTCTCTTTCATCACAAACTATTAAGAGTTCAGATGGGAGGCTTCTGAAAACGGAGGAGAGCGTATTGCATAGGTGGAAGGAATACAATGCATCTCTTCTTAATCTGGTGACAGCAACAACTGATGCACATGAGGTGCACCTTGGAGCAGAGAATAGTCACGATAGTATCACAGAAACAGAAGTCAGATGGGCAATTAAGTCCCTGAAGACTGGCAAAGCTGCAGGTGATGATGAAATCTGGTCCGAGATGTTAAAGGCCTTAAATCAGGATGGTATCCTGTGGTTGACTCGAGTGTGTCAGTTTGCTTGGATATCTGGACAGGCCTCTAAGCAATGGCAGACAGGAATTGTGATCCCTATCTTCAAAAAGGGAGATCAGAGAGACTGTAACAACTATCGAGGCGTCTCTTTGCTCAGCATTCCTGGGAAAGTGTACGCTAAGTGTCTGGAGAGAGAAGTCCGTAAAAGTCGACTCTAAACTGTTGTGGGAGCTGTGTGGTTTCCGACCTGGCCGAAGCATGACGGATCAATCTTTGCTCTAAGGCAAATCTTTGAGAAATCCTGGGAGTATGCAAAAGAGGTCTACGCTTGCTTTGTGGACCTCGAAAAAGCATATGACAGAGTTCCTCGGGAGAAGCTCTGGCAAGTGTTGCAAGAGTATGGAGTGGATGGGCAATTACTGGTTGCTATCATGTCTCTGTACGAAAGCTCTGAGATGTGTGTCCGGATAATAGCATTAAGTCAAGACCGTTCACTGTGGGTGTTGGACTCCACCATGGGTGCGTACTGTCGCCCCTCTTGTTCATTATCTTTATGGACTGGATAGACAGGGGCAGCCGAGGCGATAAGCGTGTTTGTGTGGGCGACTGCCAGGTTGAGAGGTTGCTCTTTGCTGACGACCTTGTCCTCCTTGGGTCTTCTCGCACGAACCTTCAGCATGTACTAGACCGGTTTGCAGCCAAATGTGAAGAAGCTGGGATGAAGATCAGTGTGGCTAAAACCGAGGTTCTGGTCCTTTCAAGACAGCCTGCTCAGTGCGCTATCCATGTTAGGGGGGCCTCATTGAGACAGGTGGAGAAATTCAAGTATCACGGGATTGCATTCACGAGTGATGGACGGCAGGAGAAAGAATTGGATGCTCGGATCGGTGCAGCAAGTTGTTGTGGCTTTTAGGTCCTGGCTTACAAGATCGTCCATATGCTGTAATCCATCGGATTGAGATCCGGCGAGTAGGGCGGCCATTACTGAGACTTAATGAAATCCGAAAAATGGCTCTTGCACCACTTATGCGTCATTTTCGCTCTGTGAGCTGGTGCAGAGTCTTGTTGAAAGGTCCAATCCGCAAGCCGAAATGCTGCCGAACCCACGGAAGTACTGCGGCCTCGAGAATGTCACGGTAAATGAGGGGTGACTTGCCACTGGCGCAAATTCCACCCCAGACCATCACGGACTGCGGATTTTGGCGACGTTCGATGACTGTAGAGTTGCCGGTTGCTCAGATGACCACACTCTGTCGTTTTGGTGATTGTGTGCCTGATCCACAGTTAAGAGTTTCTCATCTGTGAAGAGGATGTGCTTCCATTTCTCACCTGCGGCCCGACGCTTGAGTTGGTGGATCTATGGAGCCGTACGCGCTTGTTTTCATCTGTGAGGAGCTGGACTTTTTGGAGCCTGTAGGGCTTGACTTTAAGTTCCTCTGTTGCCATTTTCCGCACCGATTTGCGGTTGACCCCAGTCTCACGAGATCCTCGGATTTCGCTGGACTCGCTTTTTCATGCTCTTGCGGTTCCTGGACGTGTTGGTGGTACGCTTTCTTCCTCTACCTGGAAAGTCGTCTTCATGGCCAAGCTCTTTGAATCGTTTGAGCGCTTTAGAGACGACGTCTCTGCCAACATTGAGCAAACGAACAATTTCACATTGACGCTTTCCGTGGCTAAACAGCTCTAAAATTGCACTGCGTTTGCTTGACATTTCAAAACACAAATCAAATAACTCTTTAAGTTGAAACACGGACGATTTGGCCAAGACATGAAGTTGACTGCAATGAATTAAAAATTATTTGGTGGCGCTTTAATATATTCGCGCCTGGACGCATCCATGTCTGTTGCTATAATTTATAGTCACTCTGTAATTAATTTCTGTGTTTAAAAAACGAACAAAAGTATACTAATGTTATAATGTAGGACAATAATATAGGAAACATGATGACTTTAATTTTAACTTCTTAATTTCCAGTAATTGACCTAGCTGTGTCAATTTTAGGAACTTGAATGTCAATTTCTAGATCACCAATTTTGATATAAATCTTCTAGGCCCTAATGGCAGACTTTTTGTTGGGATAGCCCAGATTTTATCTTCCAAGAAGTGCACTACTATTCTGTTTACTATGATAAGAAGTAGCATTATATGAATTGGGTGAATTTTGCAAGTAGGAGAATAATCGTCAAAAATCAAGTTTGTCTATGTACAATTTGGTGGACAATACGTTTGACCAAGATTTCATGATATTGCACTACTGGAAACACCTTTATTTTCTATGGTTCTTGCACTCTACATGGAAATGAGCTGATTTAATTTATTATTTCAAAGGGCGGAAAGATAAATGATCTCAATGAAAAACTTAAATTTTAAAAAGCACAATTTTAGTTAATGTTAAATACTTTACAAATTCTTAAAAATGCTTGATTTCATCAGCTACTTTTGAAGGTTGTCAATTTTTTTTTGTAAAAATATATCTAAAAAATGTGTAATTAAAATATTATGAATTACTGTTGATACTGCCTGTCAACTTCTGGTGCATTAACTGTCAACAAATGGTCATTCATGCATTAGTTAGGAAAACCTTTAATAACTTAATATCTTTTAAAGATATAATAATTGTTTAGAGATTGGCGCATTCTGTATTATATTTACAATTTAATGTTATAACTAGAAAAATTTCAAATGCAATTTGTTTTACGTACACAATTTCGTTTCACAGTAACGTCTTAAACTGTAAATTACTGGTACATCTACCCTACAACATTTGGTTATATGCATCTATTTTTTATCACTTTGTTTGATTTATTCCATTTAAAGTTAAATTTAATTTATTTCTTTATATCCGTTATTGTGTTATACATTCACCTTTTATTATTATGTAATATTCCACGCTATGTATGACTAATCGCTACCATGTACAACCGCGGCAAATCACGAACATGTATTTCATAAGCAATCGAAATGTAAGCTAATAAGTGATGCTAATGCAAAAGGCTGTATGCCAGTTTTCTCTTTACCCTGATGAAGGCGGGAATAAATGCTGAAACTATGATTTCTTTAATGCTGTACTATAAGACTTCCATTAATATCGTTCAGAAACGCAGTACTATGACCGACAGCTCAGAAGATATTAATCGAAGGAGAAAAACGAAACCACCATTCCACAAAAAAATTTTTAAGACATACAACGTATGTGCATTTTGGAAAATACGTTTTACTTGTTCAGCATATGAAGGAGAACACAAGAAATTAATTATAAAAGCTAAAGAGAATGGATTGTGCAATCGGGAGTTAATGTGGTTTGACAATTTAATCCAGTCGACGACTTCATCACTATTTAATTGATTGGGCGAGATATTTTTAACTATTTCCATTGTCTCCAAAAAATTTATTTATTTATGGTCTTTGGTAATATAAACAATCCCCATGAGCTTATTAGTCTTGTTCATTGGTAAAATGAACAACGTCCAATCATAGTCATGTCCGAGCTTTAAAACATGTTCCGCGAAATTAACAAACTCCAGTTTTTTATTCTTAATGCAGGAAATAAGCTTTTTAATTCTTATATTAATGTTTTGTTTTGAATGTCCGTGGTAGTAACTAATGTGGCACATTAGATTTTAAAAAATCCTGATTTTTCTTTATTTTTATTTATTCGTTTTATCTAATTGTTTGATGCCCCCATTGAATTTTCTTTGTGAACAAATTTTCACTCTTGAACGCTAATTTTAATCCCAATGTCTCGGTAAATTTGCTGAATCCTTGGTTTAACTGTTTGTTATATGATGAAATCAGGAATTGGATTTTAGCACTTTCACTTTTTAAGGTAGTGATAGTTTCCATAATTGCACGTTTTTTAATTTTTGTAATCAATCTGTCAATTATTTTGGAGGAGTATTCATTAACGACTGCAAGAACTTTTACCATCTTCAGTTAGATTTCCCTAGTTTCTGTACTTAGGGCTATCCGGTAGGTTCTCATTAATGGTTAATAAATAAGAGCCTACTTTATTTTGTGAAATAATAATGTATCTCCTTAAATTATTATTGATTGTGTCCACAGTTTCTGGCTTTACCTTCTTTCATTATAAATTAGAAGATTTTGTTGTGTTATTTTTTCATTAGCATATTGCATATTTATGATGATGGCAGGGTATACTAATTAGAGGTATCTCAAGACCAACAGAACAATGCAACATTGTGCCATTGTGCGTTGGTATGGCCACGTGATACGGACGCCGCAAACTGGCCTCCCTAGACAGTTGTTATTTTCCAAGTTGGTGGGTAATAGACCAAGGGGTCGGCCGCTAATCTACATGCAGAATCTGGGTTCGAGTCGCTTGGGTATTACCAGAGAGGACATGCACCTGATGGTGGAAGATCGCGATTGCTGGAGATCCTCCATAGGGCTGCTGCCCCTGCGACCCTAACAGATAAGTGGAAAGAAAAGTAAGTAAGTAGTGTACAACTGTATTTATAAAGTTTGAGAAGTCGGCTGTCAAGCATCGCTCTGCTCTGCTCAGCTCCTAGCCAATCGAGGATCGTCTGAATCGGGAGAAAATGTGCCCGCGGGTCGGCAGTAGCCAGCTACGTGTGCCTGCATCTCTCCCGCGTCGATTCACATAAACGATTCACATGTCGATTCAAGCTGGAATCATCAGACCCAAAGCTAGAGCATATGTTCACATAACCAACATAGATAAGAGAAAGCCTGTCCATTTAAACGGTGTTCCAAAATGTAGATGACAGATAAAATATGGCATTGCCTAACGACAAAATTTTACAAGAAACAATGTAGCAATTATTTGAAAATTATAAATCAAACAATACACTTTGAAAGAAAAGTACTTAATTAGAGGAGAGTGTAAAGAGTCTTGGTTGTAAAATAAAATTGGTTGCTCTAGAAACAAAATCAAATACTAATTAAGCAAAAAATTGGAATGCCCCAGTAGACTTATCCAGTGCCCAAACAAGGGGTATCTATGAGTTCCGTTGCTCTTACCTTTGGTGAGAGCCAAACCCTTAAGACCCTTTTGCTCTGAGTACCAGAGCCCTGGCCATATCACACTGGTATTGGTGTTTTTGGGTTATGCCTCCTAAACCAAAAATTATTTACAGCCTCTGTACATGTCAGTATGTCGTGATTGAGCAGAGAGCATCATCTGTCACATGATTAACCACACATAAAGACATCACCCCGAATGAATGATGTCACACCTGACTACACCCAAGATGGAGTCTCCTAATTAAGGAAATAAAAAATTAAGAACCCATTGTTTAAAGAACCACACCCTCGTTAAGGGTAATTAAAACAATAGCATCACCAGTGTTCTAATTTCACCCCTGACACCAGCAGTCACATGAAACAAATAACCGCGCATCTTCAGTCATGTGAGCCAAAAAACTGCGTGTCATCAGTCACGTAAGCGACCCCAATCAAGGGCGACACCCCTTTGATGTTCAGGGCAGTCCCTCTGATCTTTTGGGAACCCACCCCCTCCCCATTCCAATCCCGCTGGACTGGTAGCTCTTCTGCTAACATCATCTCGATTTCTCATGTTTTCCATCTTCTTTCCAGTTATGCCTCATTTCTGTATCAATAACCTGCTAGGTTGCTGAAAAGTGTAGGTGAATAAAGGATTTTTCACAACATATTGCTTTCTCCGAACCAATTATTTACGTCTTATTTACAGAGCAATACTATCTTTCATCTACTGAAAGCTGAAGTGGGTGCAGGCTCAGAAGCCCTGAATTAGCCAATCAGAGAAAGGTTTGATATGCTAACTAAAGAGGGAACTATAATATATCCTCAACTAGTAACATGAACAAGACATATTTTACACAAAAAATCATAAAAATTTAAAGTAGAAATAATATAAGCATAAAAAATGTTGATCATTCCATACTAGAAAGCCAAGGGTGTATGATCATTCCTGGTATACAGGTTTAATGTGAAGCATTTTAATAAAAATTTTATTTCTTTCGTAGTCAAATTTATGCTGTACTTTAAATTTAAAAAGAAATTGAGAATACAATGATAAAAGCCTTATTCTGTCATATTAATATAAATGATAGATGTTTAACTAAAATTGAAGTCAATATTTATTTTTTATTTGTTTAAATTTGGCAATACATATATGCCAATGACGCCCTCGGGGATCCGGTATGGTTTAAGAGCGACAAGTATGGGCCCCGAGGGTCCAAAAAGCAACAATAATACAAATCCAAGCAAAATTTGTGTTTATAAATATAACAAAAAACATAAAATAAAGCTAGATTAGTGAGTGTTAGTAAGTTAATACTTACACGGTGTCCAGTAATACCCTCAACCGAGAATTACCAAGAGCGAGCATGACCGCCCAAACAAGATCTCCAAATTAACAGGTTCTACGTCGCCTATCTGACCGACATCTTATTCATATGGTCAGTCCTACAAAGCTTATCAAACATAGACTGGTAGTAAGTCAATTAATGAGCCTGAAACAGGCCGTAAGTTACAAGAAGAAATTACCAAAAAGTAAGACATTATAATTCTCTACGAAAAGGTTATGCTACGAATTTCCAAGGGAAGCTTTGCCCATTCAACAACCCTAGCAACCGAGACTCGGTGACTTCTATAATTACTTTTTACCTTCGGAAGTGCACATTTTGCCTTTGCCTTGTGAGGTAATTATGATTATCGAGTACTAATGTTAGAGTAATCGGTGTTATGTGCAGGAGTGAATTTAGAGTCTTAAAATGAAAATACACAATTGATTTTTATAAATTTGATGAATGGTGAGTATTTTTAAAACCAAAAAGTTATGAGAAGCCGAAGTTCTACAGGGGACCTTAAGAAGAGTTCGGAGAAACCATTTTTGTAACTTCAAAATTGACACCGTAACATAAGCTAGAGTGTATCAGTGCATAATATAGTAAGATAAGCGTTTGAGAAGGTAAGTCGTGCAGTCTGGAGATCGCATCCATATTTCGCTTTAGCTTTGACATAAGTGTGTTTATATGAAGGTCCCATGAAAAATCGTGCGACAACTCAAGTCCTAAATATCTAAAGGACTCAACAACTCCAATCAGACAATTATCAAAATAGATGTTAGGTGCTCTAGGAACATTTTGCTTGTTTCTCTGGTAAAAAACATGACTTGTGTCTCATTGACATTAACTTTTAAGCTGTTCTGTTTGCTCCAAGCACATAACGCAGCGGCAACATTGTTTAACATGGCAAGAAGGTCATCGGGACCCTTAATAGCGGCCAGTAACGCCATGTCATCCGCATTATATAGCAATGTTAATATAATGCAATATAGCAATGTAATATAGCAATGTTATTTTATTCTTTTGTTAATTTTTTAATGAATTGGAATTAAAGTAATTTTAAGAAAGAATTATAAATATTTCTGTAATAATTTAAAAACAGAGGGTCTGGCCTCTTTCTGTAATGATGTTTTAAAGCAAGTCTAATAGCAAGTCTTTTCAAAAAGACAACAGCAAATCTTTTTCAAGACAATATTATTAGTCTTGTTAAAATCTTCTTAATCTTTCTTTTTTTTAATAAATATGAGGGGAAATCAAAAAGTAATTGGGGAAATTTTTCATAGCAAACCGTCATGTATTTAAAAAATCAAAAATATTCATCTTGGACGATGAACATTGATCTACTTCTAAACATAACAATTATTAACCTTTAAGCATTTGTCCCAACATGTGGCCAAATTTTCGATACCCATAGCGTAGAATTCGTTTGACGAGGAGCAAAGCCAGGACCAAACTGCTGTTTTCACCTCACTGTCGTTCAGGAAGCGTGTGCCAGCAAGGTGTCGTGTTAGAGGTCCGAACACACAAGTCTTCGTGGATGATGTAGTGTGCCCACTTCCAGTGCCACTGGTTGGAACGTCTCGCTGAAACACTGCACTCACGGCATCAATTTTTCTCTTGTATATGGAATGTGCACGTCGGTTAAGAACGTGGTTTATCGAGGACTCTTTCAAGCACATGTCATCGTACGCTGCACACAACTACAGATCGATGGCAGAAGGCAGAAACCTAACCACAGCCGGGATCTCCACACTCTCCAACGTATCCAGCTTACCTGCCGTTTTTGAACAGCTGAATCTCTGCATGCAGAAAGTTTACACGCCTGTCTTCTCCCAGGGTGGTGGAGAATTAGATGGTTTTCAAATACCTGACGGTTTTGCTCAATTTAACTCAATTCCTTTTGATTTCCCCTCATAAATTCCAAGCTAGGGAGATTGCGGGAAAAACGAATAAGAATATACATTCCATAAAATCTTTATAACTTCCATGTGAAAAGTTCACCTTCGAATTCCAAAGGTAATCGTTAAAGGAATAGATGACGTAGCAGTAATAATCATTGGTTACTGCATATTAATATAGAAACCCCATTTATCCATGCACGTCGTTTGCCTGAAGTGAATAATGGATATCTTGGCTTGGCCATACCTATTCCAACTCTTGTTGGCCCTAATAGAGACAACATCAATTTTCAATATTGAATGATTTCATTGATATCTCATTAATATTCATGTAACTGATCAATCTTCTTCTATATATATAACTAGCAGAGGACCCAGCGTTGCCCGGGATAATTACGATGTCTTGAAGCAAAAATTGGCCATTCATCACTTTGTGTAGTCTAGCGGTCGCCGATTCTTCTATTTACTTGCTTACCATTTGCTCAATACAGCACGGAGCTATAGGAGTGCTTCCTCTATCGTCTTTCACTCTTTCTCAATAGACTGCTAACTCATTATCTCCAGTTACTGACGACTTTTAAAGATTTTCAAGAAATTGTTAAGTACTAAGATTTCTCTTTTCTACGAAAAGCCTAAATAACAGGATTTTTATGTATTGAATTCTATATTGCACAAACTTTGTCTTGCATTGTTGGTCATGAGACATATTGTTGAGCCTTGCATAGTGTTGGTGCATTGCGTGTTGACACCATTGTTGATACCTATACTTGCACAAACTTTTATTTCCATTGTTGGTCATGAGATATATATTGTTGGTCTCTGCAGAGTGTTTGTGAATTGCGCGTTGATACCATTGTTGATACTATTGTTGCAAAACTTTGTCTTGGATTGTTGGTCATGAGATATTTCTTATTAATATGCCCTGCCATAACCATGAATATCGATTTTTTATCAATACTTATTATTTTTTCGAAATCTGAGGTAGACAATGACCTTCCTCATGCTTTGAAGGTCATGTATGCGAAATTTTATCAAGATCGGAATAAAACTGTAGATTTGTATAAATAACAAACAAACCCACAAACATACATCCTTCTTCTATCTATATATATAACTAGCAAAGGTACCCGGCGTTGCCCGGGATAATTACACTTGGATGTAAACAGAACAATCTCAAAAAATTAAATTAAATCTTAATCTTAAAAAATCTTAAAAATAAACACATGAAAATGCTTAGAATTAATACAGTAAAAATTCTTAATGAAAATTCGAAAAAAATCTTTTTAAAGGCTCACAATGGATGGACCGCTCCAATAATTTTTTACTCAGGTAATCTTACTTTAGATGTACACTTGATGTTGTTGCAATTTCCACTCTTCTCTCGTTGTGTTGAAGTAAAATTTGGCCTTTCATCACTTTGGGTAGTCTAGCGGTCGCCAATTCTTCTATTTACTTGCTTTCCATTTGCTCAATACAGCACGGAGCTAAAGTTTTGCTTTCTCTGTCGTCTTTCCACTCTTTCTCGATAGTCTGCTAACTCTTCATTATCTCCAGCTACTGATCATTTTTAAAGACTTTCAGGAAATTGTTAAGTACTAAGAACTCTCTTTTCTAAGAAAAACCTGAAT
>JAHWFO010067289.1:21709-33186 GCA_023313115.1 Rhysida immarginata
GAAAGGATTGCTTTATCATTGCATCGTCATTTTGAGCTCATTGTTATTGGTGAATTGCATGTTGAAACCATTGTTGATACCTATTGTTGCACAAACTTTTATTTGCATTGTTGGTCCATGCAGAGTGTTTGTGAATTGCGTGTTGATACCATTGTTGCAAAAACTTTGTCTTGCATTGTTGGTCATGCGATATTTCTCATTAATATGCCCTGCCATAACCATGAATATCGATTTTTTATCAATAATTATTATTTTTTCGAAATCTGAAGTAGACAGTGACCTTCCTCATGCTTTGAAGGTCATGTATGCGAAATTTCATCAAGATCGGAATAAAACTGTAGATTTGTATAAAAAACATACAAACAGACCCACCCACCCACACACAAACATTTTTCTTTATATATATAGATTACTAGAAGAGGTACCCGGCGTTGCCCGGGATAATTACACTTGCACAGACTTTTCCTTTCATTGTTAGTCATGAGATATTGGTTGTTGGTTCATGCAGAGCGTTTGTGAATTGCGTGCTGATACCATTGTTGATACCTATCGTTGTACAAACTTTGCCTTGCATTGTTGGTCAAGAGATAATTCTAGCAAAGGTACCCGGCGTTGCCCGGGATAATTACACATGGATGTAAACAGAACAATCTCAAAAAATTAAATTAAATTTTGCAATATCTTAAAAATAAACCCATGAAAATGCTTAGAATTAATACAGTAAAAATTCTTAATGAAAATTCGAAAAATGGCTCACAATGGCTGGACCACTCCAATAATTTCTTACTCACGTAATCTTACCTCAGATGTATACTTAGTGTTGTTGCAATTTCCACTCTTCTCTCGATGTGTTGAAGCAAAACTTGGCCATTCATCACTTTGTGCAGTCTAGCGCTCGCCGATTCTATTATTTACTTGCTTCCCATTTGCTCAATACATCACGGAGCTAACTGTCGTCTTTCCTTAGATGTACACTTGATGTTGTTGCAATTTCCACTCTTCTCTCGTTGTGTTGAAGTAAAATTTGGCCATTCATCACTTTGTGTAGTCTAGCGGTCGCCGATTCTTCTATTTACTTGCTTACCATTTGCTCAATACAGGACGGAGCTAAAGGAGTGCTTCCTCTTTCGTCTTTCACTCTTTCTCAATAGTCTGCTAACTCATTATCTCCAATTACTGATCATTTTTAAAGATTTTCAAGAAATTGTTAAGTACTAAGAATTCTCTTTTCTAAGAAAAGCCTGAATAACAGGGATTCCATGTATTGAATTCTATATTGCACAAACTTTGCCTTGCATTGTTGATCATGAGACATATATTGTTGATCCTTGCATAATGTTGGTGCATTGCGTGTTGACACCATTGTTGATACCTATTGTTGCACAAACTTTTATTTGCATTGTTGGTCATGAGATATTTCTAATTAGTATGCCCTGCCATAACCAAGAATATCGATTTTTTATAAATAATAATTATTTTTTCGGAATCTGAGGTAGACAGTGACTTTCCTCATGCTTTGAAGGTTATGTATGCGAAATTTTATCAAGATCGGAGTAAAATTGTAGATTTGTATAAAAAACAAACAAACAAACCCACAAACAAACCCACAAAAAAACATCCTTCTTTATATATATAGAAGAAGTATATTTGTGGGTGGGTTTGTTTTTTATACAAATCTACAGTTTTATTCCGATCTTGATGAAATTTTGCATACTAGACCTTCAAATCATGCGGAAGGTCACTATCTACCTTAGATTTCGGAAAAATCGATATTCATGGTTATGGCAGGGTATATTAATGAGAAATATCTCATGACCAACAGTGCAAGGCAAAGTTTGTGCAACAATAGGTATCAACAATGGTATAAACACGCAATGCACAAACACTAGGCCAGGATCAACAATATATATCTCATGACCAATAATGAAAGGCAAAGTTTGTGCAATATAGATAAATTTCAATTTGTAACAATGCATAGAAATCCTGTTATACAGGCTTTTCTTAGAAAAGAGATTTCTTAGTACTTAACAATTTCTTGAAAATCTTTAAAAATGATCAGTAACTGGAGAAAATGGAGAGTTAGCAGATTATTGAGTAAGAGTGGAAAGACGACAGATGAAGCACTCATTTCGCTCCGTGCTGTATTGAGCAAATGGGAAGCAAGTAAATAGAAGAATCGGCGGCTGCTAGACTACACAAAGTGATGAATGGCCAAGTTTTGCTTCAAGACATCGAGAGAAGAAATGGAATTGCAACAACATCAAGTGTACATCTAAAGTAAGATTACGTGAGTAAGAATTTATTTAGACTAGCACTGGCAACCTTGGAGAGGTCCATCCATTGTGATCTTTAAAAAAAAAATTACAGAATTTTCATCAAGAATTTTTACTGCATTAATTCTAAGCGTTTACATCTGTTTATTTTTAAGATATTGCAAAATTTATTCAAAAAGCAAAGGGTCACGCCTGTGTCATCACCTTGCTTATTGGGTAGCACAGCAGATCCAAACATTTCATAAAAATACATTTTGACTATATTCTGTGTGAATGTGAATATTTTGGAAACTGAGATGATGATAATGCGATGATTGCACGTTTGTTTCAAAGAATTGTTAATAATGAGCATAAAATGACGATGCAGTGACAGAACATAAATAACACAGCCTTTATTGAGGAGGGAATGGAGTCACACGTGTCTCTCTTGAGCTCCCTATCAAACATTTAGACGGATGGCAATAATTTATGTGTCTGGAAAGGAAACAGAGAGAACGAGTATTGGTCAGGGAAACTCTGCAGCTAAAGGAGAAAAGACTATATGAGCAATGGAAACATATGAACAACTGAAGTTTCGAATAGAGCAAGAGGGTATAAGAGCTTCTGCGTCAAGGGCAAGAAAAACTTGAGTCTAAAGTATCTGGTGATGCTCTGCAGTGGTGAGGCAAGTCAAGTAGAGTTTAGATAAAGTCCCGGTATATCACCTAGAATTCCTCTTTTTCGTATTTTTCGTGGAATGGATAGTCCCTTTGCTCTATGTTATATTGAGTTATTATTTAAGCAATTGGGAGTTATAGTTAATTTTTCGAGATTGTTCCGTTAACCTACAAGTATAATTATCCCGGGCAACGCCAGGTACCTCTGCTAGTATGTTATAAATGTACATGACATTTATCAAATCTCGCTAATATTAACCAATATTGATTAATCTTATTGAGGTAAATGGACAGATCACTGATTTTGAAGGTGATGGGTGCTCAGCAACCTATTTTTCACTACCCACAGCACATGGAAAATAATAGAATAGGTTGGTCTTCGTCTTTTATTTACGAAATGAGAGAAATTTTCTTTCGTGCTTATTTCTGTTATTTTAATTACTGTATTTTTCGAATATAAGCTGCAACTCTAAACCAAAAAAATAAAAAATTTCTGGATTGCAGCCAAAAGTGAGTGCATCTTTAAAAAAAACTTGCAACTACAGTAGATACAGGTTTAACAAAAAAACAAAAAAAAACGAACTACTTTGTTTTAGCATCTTACAGTACCTTAAAGAGTAATTTAGATAATTTTAGTATTTAAATAGTCATCTTCATTATTTTTATACACATGCTTATTATACAGGGTTATTCAAAATGACTGATGCAAAGAGAAAGACGTATCTGTTACCAGTATAAGCAGTATATTTGCAAAACACGGATTCAGGAGAATGAGGACGGCGTTATCAAGCCGTCGATGAACAAAATTAACAATTACAAAATTTTCATGAGGCGTGAAAAATAAATTTTGTGAAATAAATTTCATTCATTAAGAAACAACAATTAAACTGCATAGTTTCTAAAGATTGAAAGTAGCTCTTTCTAGTTATAACAAGATACAGTAGATTGCAGAAGGATCAATTGAGAACTTGTCCTCTAAAGACAACCGAAAATTTGCCTGTTAAAGATTTTTACCATCCTTGCAAGATATAACCATCTTAGTGTATATCTTTCGATGTAAATGTATGGCAGCAATTGAATTTAATCAACTCATAGATTACCAAAGTAGGTATCAAAATACGAATTGTTGTTTGAATCTGTGCATTCAACAATGCTGGGACGTACGCAGAATAGCTTAATGTCTGCTTTTTGAGAGACCTCAAAAATGTTACCGATGAAGATATTGAACTGAATTTGTCACAAAACCATAAGAGATCTTAGAGAATGTACTCGCCAAATTTCATTAAATTTCATTAAATTTGTAAATGATTGAGATCATTTCATCTTGATGTGGAACAATCATTTATTAATTGTTAAACAATAAAAACGCGCCAACATAAAGAATTTTATTCGAATTGCATTTTCAGTAAAAATGGGTAAAAAATTACCTGGTGTCGATGCCAAGAGTTGAACTAGGGTTGTGGCCATTATGGCAGCTAGTGAAAGTTTGGATGGATGAGGCGACTGCCTAAGCTCTGTGATTAGCTGACGTACAGATATCAAAATCATAGCGATGAGTAGATAGGCTGTCGTAGCAAATAGCCTAAGGGCCGAATCACAAGGCGCTGTAAGAGTCGAGTCGAGTAAGGTTTCCTACTCCAGCGACCGCATTCAAGGGAAGATCTGCCCTCATCTCATCATTAACGCGTTATACTGGAGTGTACAGAGTTTGCCACTCCAAATTTCAAGTGACCAATTTTGGTCACTTGAGGAGCGAATTCTCTACTCCATTTCGCTGATCTAGTGAAACAGCATGGCAGCCATTTCATCGCTTCGTAGTAAAAATGGCATGCCATTGCATTGTTTTTTACTTCAGCGCGAAAAGCGAACAAGTTATAGAATGCCTTTAATTGAAAGGTATCATCACATCTTGCTGCGAGATACCGTCGTATTAAAAACGTATTAAGAACGTTCATTTTGAAATGGGCTCTCTACAGGAGGAGTTCAAACGAATAAAGGCGGGGGGAAGGAAGGAAAAAAACTGCTGTGGCGAAATTTATTATGTATGCCTTTATTATTTTATAAACATGCATGTATATTTTTAAATTATATGCGCGTTCTAACATTTATGCTATTAAAAATTATTACTATTTTATACGAAAATATTGGATTACAATCAATAAATTAAATTCAATAAATAAAATTAAATTAAATAAATAAATAAATTAAATAAATATATTGATATGAAGCAGTATTTAAAAATTTTTCTCGTTTATTTTATTAAGCTTATGAACTATTAATTCCCTTAATTAACCTAAAATGAATATTTAAGAAATGTAAAATGATAAAATATATTTAACTATTTAATAATTTATTTAAGGCAAAATTTTTTTGTTAAATAAGCTTTATTTGTGTAGGCAACACTAAACAAAAGATTTTCTTTTCTACTTCACTCTTTTTCATTGACCTATGTCATCCATTGTTGTTGCCTAGCAACATCACGCTTTCCATGCGAAAATTTCGTCACTTTCGTTAAAAATATCCTCAAACCCATGACTGGTTTCTTCAAGGAAGGGATCAAGCAACACTCATATGAGGGAAGACGGTAAATGCGTTAATGATTGGAATCTGAGTTTTTCGAGTAGCCCTTGACCTTCAGCCCTTCATCGAGTGTCGTTTGTCACTCCTTCGAGGGCTATGCTAGTGATTCGGCCCTAAGTATCGTTGAGAAATGTGTTATATAAATCACGTCATGAATTTTCATTCATCTGATGTTCCATGTAATCCAATGCATCATGAAGTATTATCGCCTGTGCATTATTAACTATCATGCACGAGCACTCTTGTGGGTGTGTCGGCGTCGTTCGCCAGTGCTGGTTATAAGTATTGCAGTAACAGGTTTCTCGTAGCACAAAGCCTATGTATCATAGCATAAAGCCAGTTCAACCCCGTCAGCTATGCACGTGTATATGCATTGTGTCTGCATCATTCGGCTGGGCCCTGTAATCAGTTGACAAAACAACCTGCAAAAATTAGGAGTAATTATAAGAAAATGCTCCTAAGTAAACATTGGAAGCATCGCGGAGAGAGTTATGCAAGGAAAGGTGCAAGCAAAAAGCCTTGTGTTTTCATTATACCATATCTCTCCAAATGACTAGCGCAGATATCTACTTGCAGTAGCAGGAGATCCCCTGACACACACGCCTTAGCATATTTCCTTGAAATAATCAGTTACAAAGAAGACATAAAATTCGTTTACATTGCGACTGGCCATAGTTGGATCACCATCCGATGCCAATCATTACACTGTCACCTGTTAGCACAAACACGAGTGCACCAGTTGGCCCTTGCTAATTCACTTAAAGTAGGCACGGAGCTGACCTAAGGTCTGGCTACTAAACCATCCTTCAAGTGTCAGAGCTAGCCAGCTAAGCTGGGTTTGCTTGAAATGGCCCATTATTCAGTTTCCTCACCCGGGGAAGGTAGAAAGTAGGGAAATATATATAACACTGCAGTTATATATTATTCCTATAGATTATTAATACAAAACGAGGACAGAGAAGACCCCATCCCTCCTTCTCTTTCTTTTCTCTGTCCTGTCTTTTAACAAATCAAAACCTCAAAAAAATCCAAAAATAGAAAAGAATATTGGCGTTGGTCTTCCTTTGTGTAAACTTCATAACCATAAAAGTAAAATTTTCATGTAAACATGAACAATTAAAACTTCAACTGAGAAAATTCAGACATTTTTGTAATCTTAAATGCAGTAAAACTAAAAAATTAAATTTAAATTTTTTAGAATGTTAGTTAAATTAAAAGAAAAGTCAGTAACATTCAATATATAAAAGAACTTCACTCTTTTGAAAATTTATTACATCAAAGCTATTCAGAATATAGGTAACGATACGTGGTGTAACGTGTAAAAACAGCTTCAAGAGCGGGCGCAGTGGAAATAATTAGTCACGTGACAGTGGAAGGATATAACTATATAATGTCATTTATTGAGTAAGAAATATTGAATACGTAATAGTCAAAATACAAAATAAAGAATAAGCCTTAACTACTAGGCTAATAAAGTCGGTAAATGATTCTTAACCGAACTTAATTATGCAAAAAGACTACAAAATAATTAAGTACAATTATCTAAATGGGTAATCTCAAAACCTTGTAAAGCACTTATGCAAATAGACTACAGATAATTAAACACAAATATCTAATATGTGGTCCCATAACCTTGTAAAGTAAATATGCAAATAGGCTACAAGATAATTAAATACAATTACCTAATATGTGGTCCCATAACCTTGTAAGGTAAATATGCAAATAGACTACAAAATAATTAAATACAAATATCTAATATGCAATCTCATAAACTTATACGGTACTTACGCCAGTAGACTACCAAAATAATCAAGTACGATTTTATAATATGTAAACTTATAATCTTGTGAAATATCCAAGGACTCTAACCCATATCGGAGCAACAACTGCAAACGAAAAATAGCGATGAATTTTACAACCAAACACTGTAATCTTGAACAAGAAAACAGAATAAACGTAAATGAATACTACGGAGAAACCAGCCCCGGTTCAGCGAAGCTACACACTAAAGAAATACCGGGCTGGGGCGTTTGCAAAAGCTTAAGAATAATTACAGAGGCTTGAGTCTAATTAACTTACATACTGTCAAACATTTTCAAAACATAAAGCGGTTATTAACCAAACAAAGCTTCACTGTAGCAAACGAACAGCAACATGAAATCAAAGTCTTGTTACGTAATACAATAACGGCTGGCACTAAACGAAGCCAACCTGCAAAATAATGGAGACTGTCCAAGATAACTCTTAAAGTCACTATTAGTAAAAACACACAAAATTGCTGACCTTAACGTTAGCACTATACAAGAATAGTTATGGCATCAAAGCCATTGTCCGGTGAAGTCCTTATAATGATAATTGACAAGGAAGCCTAAGCTTTCCAATATGGCATTGACACAGCCTTCAGGTAACTAAAGAAACGCATATAAAATCAAATTCACTAATTAAACCTTATTGAAGCTTATAAGATAAGGGGGAGCCCGAGACGGAAATTTACAACCATCGCAGGGCTTCTACGGGTACCGCTTTTTGCACGAGGGCGAACCCGTATCCGTATCTCAGATACGCGCACAGACCGGCTGGCCACATTCCTATAACGACCATTCCGGGCTCTAATACACGCTGGTACAAGTCACTAAAAGACGAACGCAGCTCACACGCACTGTTGTTAACGAATAATTCAGTACTCACAATATTGGTGGGTAAAAGGGTTAACGACCGTGTGATGCGGACGGAGAAGTCTCGGACGCCCGAACTCGAACCTCTTACTGCGTCGCACGCATTTTGCCGCTCACGTGCCGAATGCTCTGCCGTCGGAGCTTCCCGGCAAAGCTCTCCTGCCGCCGCCTTTGATGGTTCGGTTCCCGCTGCCTCGATTCCGCCTTCTCCGTGCGTTGTTTCTCCGCCCGTAGTGTCTCTCGTCCTCGTATATAGTTCACCGACTTCCGCTCTCCCATCCTGGATATCTTTACGTCTTACATGGTCGGTCGCATAGCACCTTCTCCTCTTTTCACCTCTCTCGATTTTTCGAATTTGGAAACTCTCCTTCCGTTCGCTTCCGGCTCTCCTATTGTACCTTGCGTGTTGACGGTTGTGACGTCGGTGTCTGCGGGGCTCCGCCCCCATCTTTGAACGATAGAAGGTACGCGAGTGGAAAACTCTGCACGCGTCAACGGAACTCGAACCTGGATTCGAATTCCGTGACACGTGGGCTTGATGGAGACATATTAATGCGGGTTTGGGACTAATTCGACTAACGCATTGATGTATGCCGTGTCACGACAGGGGGGCATATTGAAAATCTTTAACTGTGTCACAAACTTCAAGACATTTTCTTTAGGAATCCGTAGATGGTGTGTCTATATTCTGAATAGCTTTGATGTAATAATTTTTTAAAAGTGTGAAGTTCTTTTATACTCACCCTGTACATTAACTTTTAAAAACAATGAAAAATTACAAAACTAGTAAACCTTTCATTATTTTTATTTTTAATCATAGCAAAAAGGGGAAAGTATTGTTTGCGTTTAAGTCCCAAAATACGAACGAGTAGATCACTCAAATATTAACACGTGATATGCGTATCATTCATTCAGAAAAACAAATCAACTAGTACGTGATTGTCACAGTCCGTTTCTACGGGTGACAAACACAAAGACTGTCTGAGGTCAAAAAACTAAGATTATCGGATCGGGATCTATGATGAGCACTAATAAGCGCGCGACCAATATTCAAGTAATATGCGCAAGGAAAAAGGCGGTTTGCAAAGCTATAAAGAAAAAGTCTCAGGAGAAGAGGTACCAAATTTGACGTTTGACTGTTTATGTCTGTGGAATTTTTCAGCCTACTTGGATGAAGATTTGGGCACCTTAATTTCCATTGCGTTAATCATTAATGGTTTAATTTCTATTTGTATTTCAGTCTAATTCAAGTAGGGCCAAATGCATTGCGTCGCCGCCTTCCAGTATGTACTGCGATTAAGACAATGGAATTTTTGATCTTCTTATGTATCTTTATTATATCTTTTGCAATTTAAATTTGTTTAGAGTGACAAGAACAACAGGAAACCACTAATCCACATAAGATGTTTATTAGAACGCAGCGTGGCTGCTGATATGCGCATACGTCTTAATAAACATTTTATGTGGATTAGTGGTTTCTGTTGTTCTTGTCAAGTTGTGTCCACAGTTTCGGGATCCATTTGCTTCCATTTGTGTAGAGTTTTCCATAATTTGTGACTATATTGTAAGCGCGTTTTTGAATTTGCTTATTGATAGTAAATCATTAGGATCTTCAAGGGGTCTCATAAAGAGCTTGGCTTTAGTATTCAAACAGTATATTTTGTATTAATTAATGAAGTGATTATATTTGTAATCAGTAATTAATTTCTTCACCCTCCATCCACGTCTTAGTGGATAGATTTTCTAATAAAATGTTATTTTGTTTGTTATCTACCTATCATTGAGTTAATAAAGGGTGGCGCCAAAAGAAGGCATGGATTTGACTAGCGTAGTATCATTGGTGAGAGTGGAATGGCGGGGTGGGGCACCTGTTGTTTTGTAGGTTAGAGCGTCCAGTTTCAGTAGCAATGGCGCAATGGACCGTGCAGCATCGCTTTTTCGCTGTTGAACATTTCTTCAAAAGTAATGACTGATCACAGTTCAAATGCTTTTCCGTACACGCTTCAAGGTTTAGCGAAATGATTCGATACCTGATCGCAACACAATATTGCGTTGGGTTGCCTCTTTACGCACTACTGGAAGCAGAAGTCGCCTAGTCGTCCTCGCTCGGTGCGAACTCCGAAAAATGTCAACAGAATAAGAGCGTCTATTCTTCAAAAACGTGAATAACGTGACAATTCATAAATTGGATACACTACCAATTGTAGTGATGTGAGTACATTTTGTATGTGATCAAAATAAAGCCAAGTATACTATTTGACATCTATGCGTTCTTTTTACGCCACCCTTTATTATTCCTTATCTTAATTTAACTCTTTCACTGCGACTTTAGGAACGTAAATTAGGTTTTATGAAATTTTATTCGTGGCAGGTAGATTTCGATAAAAAAAAATTCAAATACATTTTCCGATCGCAGCAATTTCATACACAGTTTTAGTTGCAGAGAGTTTTGTTCGCGGGATGGGGCCAATTACAGTACGTTCCACCCTTTAATTTACATCTATTGATTGTTCAGCACATTCGTTTGCGAGCCGAAGCCAATTATTATAGCATGCTTCGCGTATTCTTAAAGTTTCTAATGTATGAGTGTTTAGAACATGGATTCATCTAATATTAGGTCATAACGGCGCTCTAATTTATTTTTGGCGATTGCTTTTACAGTACCGAGTGAAGTGGGAACGTAGTACTTTCCGTACTCATATTTCTAACAGCTACATACATTATTAGTGTTGTAATCGAAGAATTAGTCAAGATAGAGAGGTTATTGTTAGCATTTACGGGGCTTATCAGAGTTGTCTAGAGAATTGTATTTGTTGCACCTAAAACATTAAAAAGTAAGCCTGTTAGAAGAATCTGCAAGAATCACTAACCAAGTTCATGTTCATCACATTGAAAATCAAGCATTATTATGAATGAATATTTGTGTTGAATCTGATCCCCTATCACATATATGTCAGTAAAGGTATTCAATAGAGTAAGTGCACATTAGCAAGGTAACTGCAGAGAAGAAAATTGATATCTACGAAACTGCAAGTACATTTATATCATGCTGAAGAAACGCGTGTGTAAAGGATTCGGAGCTCAGCCTAATATTGAAAGGGACATACTCACATTGTTTTTAAGAGAATCATACCAAACGGAACTTTCCGTTTTGACATACGTATAGGCGTACGTAAACTAAATCTTACCTTTTGTAATATTGCTTAGTGTTAATTATTGGGTTTTCTTTTTTCAACTAATACTCTTCTTCATCAATCATAGCTTTAATACTAACACCCTTTTTTGATACTCTG
>JAHWFO010067292.1:12991-35479 GCA_023313115.1 Rhysida immarginata
TATTGCATTCCAAGGGAATAATATACAACATCAAATTAGATAAGTTTATCACCAGCATAAATCTATCAATAATAGCTAGTTCGTTGATTAAGTCGAAAACTTGGAGACAGCGATAAAGCCAGATTAGAACTAATTACACTGGTTTCCAATATAAAACTTTTTAATCTCTCTATAAAAATGGACGCGCGCAGCTTGACAGTTGAGTGATCTACATTCGATTGCTATACTGCTGTAACGTGGAAGCGTGTAATATATTTAATGGAGCAGAGTGTAATATAAATAAACTGGAAATAGTAAGTAAGGAAGGAATCCTTAATGAATCGATATAGGCTCTACAATACTGATCATCTTCTCAGTGATGGGTAACGTTAAACACAGGTAAGTTAATATATTCATACAAATTCCATTAACAACTTAAATAATTCACTTTGATGATAAAATGAGCAATGAAATATAATCCAACAACGTCTTCAGGGCCTGAATTGTCTCGGCTGCCGACGTAAGTCTTCCTCACAGTCGAATGCAGATCAACCAAAATTTCTGTGGACCAGCTACGGCGAGACGAAATACCAATGATGTACAGACGCTGCAAATATCGTCCAATTCCCAACGAAAGATGCTATCCTCGAAATTGGTATCAGGAACAGAAAGAAAAATTCAAATCAATAAATATGTTTAAATACGCCTCAATATAGACATCTATTGTCAATCTTCCTTAAACAAGAAATAAAGTTCTTAAACAACAATGGCTAATAATATCAATTGAATTCTCAATACGCAATACGAATTGTCAATATCAATATCTTTGCTGCAATGGAATTAATGTTTCCTTTAATAGAAATAAATATATTTATTCAAGCTTCAGAAAGAAGAAAGCAGGTTTCTTATCTACAGTAAATTAAGCGGCCTTTCAATTACGCAATTAGGCTCGATAGATTCGGTAAGCCGTAGGAATATTCTTCGTAATATTTAGCGCACAAAAAATAACCATGAGAGTTTTTAACGAACGCAAATATTGCTGCTTTTTTTTTTTTTTTTTTTTTTTTTTTTTTTTACAAATTCCAAACAGAAGGATAAATACTTAAATTTTTCCGTAGAGTTGTGAGCACTTCAATTATGCTATTAGACTCCTTATCTTGCTATTAAAAATCCTGTAGGAAGCCACCTGCGCCATAAACTTATAGCAATTTAAGCCAAATGGAAAAATACCATCGGCTGCATGTTCATTCTTAAATTCTCTAATTTCCGGGAACACTTCACCACTCAAATTAAAACTAAATAGCCTTAGCCAGGTAATATTAGGGAAGTTTAAATGCCTGAGTATGTGTCCTTCTAAAATGAAATTAGATGACGATAAAACTACTTTACCGTGTATACTCGATGAATCACTTCCCGCTTCCTTTCCAGTACCGGAATTTTCCTTCCAATTTTCGGATACCAAATGTGGTAGTTCTTCCCCACTCCTTCGTCCTTTACGGCCTTCACGGTCTCCTTCACATGGATAAATAAAATTACAAATATTAGTTACTGCAGTTTCTTGCCGGCGCAACAAAACCTTATTATAAGAACTTGACTCGCTGGAATTTATTCTAACGAAGCTGCGAATCGGGTAGCGCACTACGGTGTCTGTATCTTTGTCATACGAACTAATGTTTTCTATTAGTTCTCCAGGAACACCTCGCTTTTCTTCCGCTTCGTTTTCTTCCTCCCCGCTCAAGTCCTTTTCAATAATTTCACATTGGAGCCTGGCCTCCTTGCTTCCTTTCACCTGGCCGATGTCATTTCATTTTCCCTTCCACCTTTCTCTCCCTTCGCTCTCGTGCGCCCGTCTCGTTTTCTTCTCGTTTTTCGAGACGATTCCATTTTCGCTGTCTCGGGGATACTACCTTTTCTTTTTATATTCTTTATTCCTAACGATTCTATTTGCATTAAATTTTATCGTTCTATTTTAATTTTTCTCTTCGAAATCCCGTGACAACTGCGTAATATCAATAGTAAAGTTTTCCAAATGGAAATAGCGTTGTTTGGCAAGGTATGTAGAGACAGTCTGAGCGGTGTTCTGTCTTATATTTTCTGGTCAATTGGTACTTCGTTGATTTCAGTAACTACCTTTGTATAAATGAGGCCGGATTTTGGGCGTTCTGAAGAGCGCCTGTTAATTCGTAAAGAAGGCCAGTTAAACGTGTAGTTTCTAAGGTTGGTAATTTTTGATCATAACATATGGAAGTTATAGAATCGTATCTTGTTGCCTTAAATACGGTTCTTATAATAGAATTATAAGCCACCTTTAATCTCTGTAAGTTATGTTGAGAGGTGCTTACCCAAACCACTACGGTATAATATAAAAACGGGAGTATTTTTGCCTCAATTACCATTTTCAGTTCTTTTTGTTATAGTGTAATCGGAGTCTTTTAATTAAATAGTTTCGGCTTTTAAGACCCGCAATAATTTTATCAATTTGATCGCTGAATTGAATAAAGTATCTTTGATATCCACTTTCTGTGATACACAGGGTGATTATAATTAAAGTTACGATTTCAAAAATCGATAATTTGAAAATACTCGTCAGACGAACTTGATATTTTAGCAGAACAATCGTGAGGCAATGGAATTTTATTTGGCGAAGGAAAAAAAATAGTTCCAAAATCTGCTGATAGATGGCGCTGGCAGGGTAATGTTAGGGGATAAAACAAAATGGATTCGTGAAACACAGGAATGTTGTTAGCCAAAAGGAAACAATAGAGTTCAGGGGTTTACGAAAAGTTTATTAGCGAGAAGACAAGAATACGTGTTTACAGCGGCAACAGTGATAATGCTAAAAAAAAATAGAGCTTCAAGAGCAGAGCGCGATCCTTCATAGTCAGAGTCATGATGAAGCATTCAAGCAAAGAGCTGGTGCTCTGCAGTTTTATTATAGTGGCTAGAAGAATAGTGTGGCAACGGCTATTACTCGCAATGCTACGTGGTTGATTCCGGATTTGATGATAGTAGCGGTGGCGCTGCAATCGACATAGATGCGAGTTACTCGGGAGATGAGATGGAAATCTTAGGATGAAGGGTTTTTTCAGCTATATTACGGGTGACTTAAGTTTATTTTTAAAAAATTAGTATATTTCAGGTAATTGTCTTCCACAGAACTTGAGAATACTCTTTAACGTTAAAATTAATGAAAAATATCTGCTGTTATAAATAAGTTGAAATCTAAGATCAGAGATGGATGAAGGTATCCATCCCTAATAAGATAAAGCATGGAATATGACCCCTTCCGAGCCAGAGAAATTACATTTTGAGTAATTAATCATTAAACATAGATCTGCTAAATTAAGTCTAATAAAATATAAACATAAAATCGAATAATATAATGCTGTACACAGCTGGCTAGCGTACAAATGATAAAAAATGAATTTTCACAGATATTTCAGGAGAAAAAATTCAAGAAATGAGGCGTTCGCCCCTGTAACTCGGAAGGTTTCATATGTGGAATGCACAATATTGAAAAATATATAGATATTCTCTTTGAAAATAGATATTCATATAAAATTCATTTATCACATGGATAACAACCAAATTACTTTTTATGTGATGATAAAATATTAAATATCACTATTGTAGGTTAATAGTTTTGAAAAAAAAATTCTTATTATTTTTAAAAAAAAGGAAGATATATAATAAATTTGTATTTAAAGTTGTTTTGATTGGATTTCATTATTTAAAAATAATGAATTTTAAAAAATTATTCTGATTTTCTTAGATTTTACATAAAGAAAAAAATAAATGAGAAATATAGACAGAAAAGAGGTTCTTGAAATTTTTAAAAGCAACAGTAAGAAGGGAAGGGCTGCTATTTTATTGTAAAACTGAAATTAGATAAAGAAATCAAAAAACTTATCTAAAGAAAATAACCCAGTGTAAAACGGTCGTGTATTTCTCTAGATGATAACTGAAAAAGAATAAAATCATTTGAAATTAAAAAATACTGTAAAATCATCTCTAAATTATAAACAAAAAGGGGGAGGGTCGAAATATTATTAAAATGGTATATTATTTAATGTTCTGGAATGAAAATGAGATAATAAATCAAATTTATAAATTTTACGAAGAAATTAATGGAGCCTTATTGATGTAAAGCTCTGGATGTTTAGCTACTATGTTGATGTAGCTGCCATCTGGCGGCATCATCATTCGAGGAATCAGATTTGAACGCTCGCTGCTACACTATTCTTCTAGCCACTATAGTTTTATGGCAGCTATGTCTGCGGTGCGCATGTCACGTGTTATTAATTTGCATATCTCCAGACAATGTGAACCCTGGCAGCGCCATCTATCGGCAGATTTTGGAGCTATTTTTTTTCCTTCGTCAAACAAAATTCCATTGTCTCACGATTGTTCTGCTAAAATATCAGGTCATTCTGACGAGTAGTTTTCAAATTATCGATTTTTGAAATCGTAACTTTAACTATAATCATCCTGTATTTAATATTTTTGTCTTGGTGGCATTTAATTTCATGTCACGAATTTGACGTTCTCATGGGCGGCTCTGGGATCCTTAGTTGTGGTAGAACGGGCCATGAAAGTTGCGGACTATTTGAATGTCATAGCGGACTAGTTGCACCTTTACATGGCGTCTGTCTTTCCAACTAGAAATGGAATCTTCCAGCAGGACAACGCCCCATGTCACAAGGATCGAATTGTGTTGGAGTGGTTCGAAGAGCATAAGGATGAATTCCAATTAATGTTATGGCCACCTAACTCGCTGGATCTTAATCCGATAGAGGACATTTGGTATATCATGGAGCGGCAGCTCAGAGCTCAAACATCACCATGTCGGAATATCTCGACTTCGCGTGACCGCTGCTTAGACATTTGGTACAACCTGTCTCCAGTCATCTTCCAAGAACTTGTGGCATCCATTCCAAGGCGAGTTGAAGCTGTTTTGCAGGTCAAAGGTGGTGCAACGCGTTAATAGTCATATTGCTTTGGCTCTGCAGTGTAGAGGGGAGACCGGGGCAGGTTTGGCACAGGGGTAAGTTTCCACATTCTCTATAGTTCACTTACCGTTGGTCAGAATACACAGCCTTTGAGTCAGGAGAAACCTTACCACTGCCATGTACTCTCACAATACTTTGTAGTCACTCGCGTGTGAGAACAGTGATATAAACCAGTTTTTCTAAATTTTCTTCTGATAGGTAAATTTTCCCACTAATATATTGGCAGTTTTTATAGGATTTGTACCAATAGACAATCATAACTCATTATTGGTTATCCTGTTAGAACGTTCTTTTGCAGTTATTTTAAGCTATTGAGTTGATTGTTAACCTCAAGAATAAAGCTTAGAGGCTTAGTTGTAAACGGCGATTGGGCAAGTTTACAGACGAAAGATGAGACATATTTGCACACTGCTTGAGGCCATATAAAAATCAAAACCTGGAGAATAATGTATATCATGCACAAAGTATAAGAGTTTGGCACATGATCACTGTATTACAACAGGTAATTCAGTATATTTTGTATCCTGTAAATTTTTATTTGGTAAATTTGTATTTGTATCCTATATTTGAAGTGTGTGTATCCTGACTCACTTGTATTCGTACTTGAATTAAACGAAATGATAAATATTTCAAATAAACCTTATATTCCAATACGCTAAGTGTGTGGAAAAACATACAATAAGCATTGTGTAAACATGCCCCGGCTAAGGGGCAAATTTACACAGGTGAGATTACATCAAAAAACTATTTGAAAATAATATAGATTTAAGATAAGTTAAAGGCACCATACGGTAGCTTAAAGTTTAACTAATGAATGGATATGAAAATTGAGTGAAATAGTTTTATTACTAAAAATCTAAAAATAAAAATAAATATAGTGTGTAAATCTGATCCGCTCTCCTCTACTACATACCGCTTTCGTGTTTTTTTTATGAAGCATTTTCTTCATGAAAAACAGGATATTTTTCTCTGGGCAGTATTTAATTACTTGCAAATATCCTTATTTTGTTTTTAATTTTTGAAATCGTTACAGAAATGGCTATCATAAATCGTTTAAAGCTGTTTATACGAAATGCGGTTTATCAATTACGACATAATATAAATCCCCGAACGAAATAAGTTTTGTCAAAATCAGTTCTGTCAAATCATCTGTGCAGAACAGGCGGGTTCCAAATTCTTCTGAGTTTAATTTTTACCTGAAAATTTCCACTATGCAATAACGTTTGCTTATAGTAATTTTAAATAATTCGTTGTAACTTTTTCTTTTCTTTATTATGAAATTTTTTCCACGTTTAATGACAAAATTTCACAATTTACTCTATTTCTAATCGAAAGACTTCATTTGTAATATTTGTTTTGTTTTTTTTACTCTAAAGATTTGCAGGAAATCGTGGCTAGAGAATAATAGCAGAAGCAAATAGCTCTCATCAACGCTGCTTATTTCAGTTTTCCTGGTGACAACAGATCATCAACCGAAGTACGCGTTGTAAAATTTGTTTGCTATTCGTAAGTTTACTGGCTAGCGATAGATGAGTGAATATATTTTTTCTTTAAAATATCTTTACAGGTTTTAATATCTTCAAGTACTCGACAATTCATTATTACTACATACATCAGGTAGAGGCAGTAAAAGATGAATTTCCCCTTATGCGTATTTTGCTTTTGCCTTGCAGCATTGTGTGACACAACTCGGGGAGGAGGAGGTAAATTTTATTTCAAATTAATACGTTTTACCACAAGTTTTACGACAAAGATTACTTACTACAAATTATTACGACATAATCTCAAGTATACCAATTTAAAATTCATATATCTCTAAAGCTACAACCTAAGAGCATATTTTTCAGTTCATCCCTGTATTATAGGAGTTACCTTAATTATTGAATTTTCTAAACTTTAAAATATTTTCTGATATTGATATTAGGTCATATTCAGCATTACATGTATTATTAAATTATTATTCTATTTATTTGTTTCATATGTAAAGAAACAAAAATTGTTATAAAAAAAATAAATCAGTAATAATCGTGTATTTATATACATTTATATATTAATAATATGTATAAATCAATTCATTTAACTCAGACTATTATTTATTTAATTAAGTATAAAACAGGACGAAGGACAAAGAATTAAAATTGTCCTAGCAGTTTGTTTTTTTTTTGGAAATAGGCTTAATACTCTACGGCTTCCCACATAACAGTTATTTCACAATAAATATATAAAAAAAATCTTTAAATTATCTGAAAAATTGTCTTTAAATTTATTTCCTTTTTTACTTCTACATCTCGTTGATTTTTCGCAATAAATACGATTTCATATTATACAATGTGCAACATTTTATTTTTAAGAGTAAATAAATTGAATTTAGAAATATATTAAAGTAGAATTTGATCAGAAAGATAAAAATTATATAATATATTTAAATATGATTATCAGTTTTATTTAAATTATGTTAAATAATTTAAGATTGAACAATAGGACAGGAAATTTAACAGAAATATAATAGAAATACTGTATTTCTCTGCACAGTCAAAGAGATTGAATAATTTTATTACAGAAGCGTAAGAGAGGATAAATGTCTAAAAAAATAATTGAAAATTTTGGACATTGAATAACCATATCAGTTAATAGAATAACTCATCAAGGCCATTTCATATTTAGGTCATTATTACTTTCCTCAAAGAGATTTCCTCCAAATAAAACAAATTAATTTTGCTTTTTTCATAATAATGGTAACATATGATTCGATGTTTTTCTCAAACATGCATCCTTTATCAGTTCAATGTTGCATATCGCCATATTTATGGAATTATTCACGTAAAAACTATGTTGGCGTTTAATCCAATACCAAAAGAAATTCTGCCATAAATTTAATATTCCGCCATTACTTTAGCACATGTTCGAAGTATTTCACCTGTGTAATGAAGTGAAGTTAAGGAAAAAAAATTTAAATATAATAAATAAGTTTATTAGCATTGCTTCTTTTAATCACCTTTTTCAATACAGATTATAAAAAATAAATGGTCTGTACTTCAAGCTTACAAGATATACGAAATAAGCAAAAAAGATTATTTATGCCATAAGTAGTATTTGTATCGGGAAATAACACTTGTTAAATTAAAACTGACTCTGTGGTTGCATTTTTGAGATGCATTAGAAATTTATTTTATATTAGAATATTCGGATTTATTTGTATACAAAGGAAGTTTTCAACTTATCTAAAATCAAAAGGATAAATTCTTTTATAGATTAGAGATTCGAAAATAAATTTATACGGTTTCTCTAAGTTTGCTTAAAGTATTCCTACTTCTCCATTTCAATTCTATAATGATACAGAGTGTCTGTAAAAGAATTGTACCACAATAATGTTTAATATCTTCTGAACGAATTAATACGGGTAATAATATAATCGTATATCCATTTAACTATGTTACAAACAACTTGGAAAAGTTTTTTATTCAACTCCCATATGAGAGCCCTTTGTTTCTCCCCGAACATTCAAACGGGTTTATGTTCCGATTTCTGTCTTAGCTTTTAGTAGTCACATCACGCACTGGGGATGCCATCCGATATCTTTAACGGATCCCAATAGGAAAGAATCAAAAATGGCCACATCCGAAGATGGAATTAGATTCTCTGCATATACAGGGATCTAGAAGAGCTTGTCGCGAGTTTTGTAGTAAAACGTCATCCTGTTGGAAGAAAACAGTTGGTTGACGACGTTTTAGCTGTTGAATCAGAAAGAGTGGTAGCACTTTCTCATAAGAAACTGCAGTGTCGGTGCTCTCATTGAAGAAAACATAAAAGGAAAAAAAAAGGAATAGGAGAGACTGGGTTTGGTTCGGATGAAAATCAAATTTTTTCTCCCTGTGGGTTAATCATGAACCAATTAGTGAATGTGTATATCGTATTTTATACTTTAAACCTTTCGTCTTTACCTGTATATGTGATTTTCCAGTAACCACACGATAATCTATATATTTATATATTTAAGAAAACTCTGCAATGTCCGAAGCAAACCTAGATGTGGGGCTGTTTCGGACAAACTGATTTTTTTAATGAAATACAAGGTAACTTGCACGAAAATATAATCACAACTTGCCTAACATTATCACATTATAAAAAAACCAATCACTTGATTAGCAGCCGTGACAGTTCTACTGCGGCTTTCACTTTCTTTATTTTCTGGTGCTCGCTTCATATCTTCCCAGGAGGGCGGATCTTGCCCACTTGTCCTTTTGTTAAGTTCTAACCATCTAAATTAAGAAAGATAAAATGTTAAAACAAATGAAATAAATAAATACAGTATCGCTTTTGAGTGTGTCCGAATCAACCCCACCACGACAGAAATCAAATAAAACCTTTTTAACGTCTAACGACGCACATGTCCGAAATTAAAATGCAACACGTTTAAGTATAGTAATGTCCCTCAAGAAGAAATATCTAACTGTTAACATTTGTCTTATAAACACTCTACAAATTCACGAACAAACCTACCTCAAAAAGTTTTTTTCACATTCAGAAAAGTAATTTTATTTCTTATTTTCTTACCTTCGTTGTGATCGTTCTGGCGAATAGATTTTCGTAATCTGTATAGTGTCGACAACTAGGGATAATTTTTAGGCAGCGTACGAATAGTTTCGACTGAAAAATTCGATTTGTCCGAATCAACTCCCATCCGAACCAACTTCCTCGGAATTCGCAGAACTTTCTCCCCTAAGGTTTCATCCTCGGGATTCGCAGAACTCATATTCGGAAGTTATTCCTGTTAACTTTTGCTGGGACATGGAATTTAGCTTCGTCTGAAAAGGACATTTGTTAGGAAAGTTATTAAACCTGTCGATTAGCTTGAGAATTTTTATAGCAAAGTTGTAACGAAGTTGATGATGTTTTGACTGCTGAGCCTTTTCCGCTAGATCCTATGAACAGTAAGCAAAGAGAATTGTAGTTGACATAATAGTCTCGGTCAAATTTCGATGGGCTTCGAAGATAAGCAGCTCTGACTTCTTCTATCGTTTCGTCTGAAGCTGTACCGCTCACTGCTTTCCCTATACATTACAATCCGGGTAAAGTAAACATTCATCCGTCAATCTGCCGGATTGTCCATAGTTTTCATTTCCTGTCCGTCATTGGAAAGTATCCGCCAAAATGTCCGTCAATTTCATCGTCCGTCCGTCATTTACAAAAAAAATATTTTCCTTTAAAAATTATTAATTTTTATGATGAACGATACGCTATTGCTAATTAAGCAATACGAAAGAATTATTTTTATTTTTAACCGACTTTAAAAAAGGAGGTTATCAGTTCGACTCGTATGTATGTCTATGTGGGCTTCTTAACAGGTGTGCCAAATTTCATAACTGTGTGTATGTATATACAGGGTGTTTCATAATTGTTGTCCAAATAACGACTCAAGGGGAACAGATTGGAGGAAAATGAATATTGATTATTTGGTTTTAATGTCTCCTAATTAAGAATAAAAACATTTCGCGTCCCTGGGGGTGAAGGGGTAAATTTTGAAAATTTTAATTTCGTAGGGGTAGGGGTTAGACCCCATGTGCTTTTGAAAAAACTTTAATCTGTTTATGGTGTTCTTTACATACACTGTTTAAAAATTAAACGAAGTTAAAAACGCAATAATGAACAAAAAAAAAGTCTATCCATATCGGATTCGAACTCTGCTATTCGAGGAAGTAGGCAGAGACTATAACGATATTGCTGTTAGCCGCTATCGCTTATTATTGTCAGGAGGGAGCAGGCGACGAGCACATTCCAAGCGTATACTTGCTATCCTATTTTCATTCAGAAGGGACAGGTCCATTCTAATCTGCCTTGACTCTCAGTACAAGTACCTGATTTTGCAACCGATCAACATCCAGAAAGCTCAGCCCCTACGAAGCAGGTAAAAACCTTTTCGCACCCGACTGTACGTACTCCCAGGGCCGCCGCCAGGGGGGGACAAACGGGACTCTAGTCCGGGGCCCCAACGGAAGTGGGGGCCTCGTCAGCCACGCTTGAAAAGGCATCAGGCACGAGGCAGAGCCCAGAGGAGCCCATACGTACCCAGTTGTCAGGGGCCCAAACATTTCTGGCGGCGGGCCTGGTACTCCTCTTATTAAGGCGAATTTTTTATACATGACTTTGTAACGTCCCTTAAGTGTGTGTCAGGTTGAGTGTGATTATTTTGTATTAAGAAGTTAAATTATAGGTGTACTGTGGTTTCGTTGTTATACGGGAGTAATTCGTTATAGTAAGTGGTATTACGTTATTTATGTTTTATTAAGGAGAAAATTAAATGTTCATGCTATATAATGAGTCGTTGTTGGGAGAGTATTGTTGTAACGTTTTTCGGAGAATTTGTCGTGTTCCTAAAAAAAGGATTGTTACCGCGTGGTGTGTGTGTGTGTTGTTGTTGTGGTTATGAGCGTGTTGTCTTGCGATGTAGTCGGGAGCGTTCGTTGGACAGAGTTGATTGAAATATGTTAAGCTTAATATGGAAATAATTCTCTGTGACCTTGATAAAATGCTGTTTTGATGTAAGCGAGATGGAGATGGAAGTCACTGTGGTGAAGTAGAAGTAATTTTAATCGTCTGCATTACGCTTACCCCGTCATGGATGGCCAGCCCGAACGTGTTCGCAAATGCAAGAGTATCGGACGTGTGGATGGATAATGGTTCCAGCCAACGAGGATAACAGTTACGATAAGTATTAACATTCGCATAAAACTTTATTGCTCTAAAGCACTGCTTTTATCGTAATTTGTTTGTTATATGGAGATGCCCGTAACGCAGTCGTCATGCAGCCTAAGTCCGATGTGGATAGGAGCGCCCGAAAACGTAATGAGTAAGCGATTCTGGAGAGCCCTGACGATATCCACGCATGCTTTGTCGCAGTAAGGAGCCCGAACATTTAACGGTGAGCCCGTCTTGTTAGAGTAACTGTAATGACCATGGGTTTTATCCACATCGTTATACCGAGCCGTCGTGACAAGAAATAGTGATGTTAGAGTTAGATTGTGCTACGGACACAACAGTTTAGCTTGAGCTCGATCCACATGTTAGATCAATGTAATGAAGAATTGCTTGTATTTATTTACTCCCACCAGTATAAATAGTCCATAAGTATTAAGTTTATTAGAGTGGAATTAGCCACGCACGTATGGCATGTAGTGCGACGACACAGAATTCCACTGTAGTCATTGTATCACCTATTAGTTGTGCCCAAGAGGGGTTACAGTCCTTCTCCCCTGCTCTGCCCTAAAAAAAGGAGGGACGTGGCGCCTTCTGGTGTGCAAAAGAAAATTGGAATATTTGTACGGGTCAACTAGTGGGTGATCAGACACTGGCCAGCGCGAATTAATTCCGGATATGCTTGGGGTGTAATTTACCTTAAGTCAGTTGAGTTATGTAATTTGGTAGATGTTGCTTATTGGGACTATAGTCATTATGCAAACCAATGTTAAATTTGCATACTGATTAGAGTCGTATTTGAATGTTGAATGTTGGTTATATTGTTTGGTTTTTTTTAGAGGAATAAAGGAATGCTTTCATTGGCAGTTAATGGGTGATCAATTCCTGAAAATATCGGTCTCGAACTCTTGTGTTCGCCAACCCCTGTTGAGTTTTTGAAATCACATCTATATTTAGTAACATAGAGGGGTAGGGGAATGCTACAATGGCGCCCGAACAGGGACCGATGGTCCGGAATTTCCGGATTTTGGAATCCACCCACTATTTCTGCGATTTAAGCCCGTTTTTGTTTTTTTTTTGTTGTTTTGGATGCATTTAAGGGTATATCCTGTATTAGTTTATACAGTTAAGTGTGTATGCAAGTAAGTAGTTATTGTTTAAAGAGGAATGATGAGGATTAAGAGTGTAAGGTGTCCATAATGTGTCTATGGCGGTAGGTATTGGAATGATGGTAAGGGTGCGCTTCGTACTATGGGAGAGGGTTTAAGATGTGTCCGGAAGGCCGAGTGGGGGTGATTGAACCGTGCCCGCCGATCCCGGGCCTTCAAGTAGGGGCTGTATCGGAAGATCATCGGAAAACTATCATCGAAACAATATACAGCTTCGCTAATGTGTTTTCAAATGAAGTGACGGGTGTGCGCGGAGTGTGCGACTACATCGCTGAGTACATAGTCAACAAAACACACCCGGTGTTCACCCGTCAGTATAGGATTCCCCATGTGTACCGGGAGGCCTACAGGCGGAAGCTAGCGGAATTCGAACAAGCCGGCATAATCGAGGCTAGCGCAAGCCCATGGGACTCTCCAGTCCATGTGGTTCCAAAGAAAAACGGGGAGGTCAGAATCACTCTAGACTTGAGGAAGGAGAACCTTCATACGACCCCCGTGGATTTCCCGGCCCCTGTCATAAAAGACATCATGGAAGAGCTTAGGGGGCATAGGTACTTCACAGTGCTCGACCTTAATAATGGTTATTATCAAATACCGTTGGCCGAGTCACTGAGGGAGTGCTATGCCTTCCAGTCACCATGGGGCAAGTACCAACTCACCCGTTTGCCCCAGGGTGGGAAGAACTCCTCCCACCTGTTTCAGCAATACGTGGTGTCGGCTCTGAAGGGAAGGGTCGGCGAAAACGTTCACATGTTCTTTTTGTTTGTTTTTTTTTAGAGGAATAAAGGAATGCTTTCATTGGCAGTTAGTGGGTGATCAATTCCTGAAAATATCGGTCTCGAACTCTTGTGTTCGCCAACCCCTGTTGAGTTTTTGAAATCACATCTATATTTAGTAACATAGGGGGGTAGGGGAATGCTACAACTTGTTTGGTGTGATGAGCCGTTTTGGAGTTATTAACTGTCTCCTTCGATTTTATACGTTTTGACGAATACTTAGAAAAATAACTTACGAATTATCCTGGAACTTCAGGGAAGAAGGAGCATGTTTCACATCATATATTTCATCGAAGGTTTTGTCCTGATGGCAAATAGGGAACCAGTAACGAATTTAACCAAAAAAAAATAATGTTTGGGATCACCCTGTAAAAAAAAGCTTAAAATACGCTTATGAGGCTTCCTTTATATATTAGCGCGTATAGTTATGGAGATATTAAGGTTTCTTTAAACAAATAGAAATGCTTTCGTAAGTTTTTTGTTCATAACACTCAAAAATTTCAACCCAATTCAATGTCATTTTCAAGAAACTTGACAAACTACAGTACAGACAAAATTCCTGTAATCAGAATATAAAAACATTAAATATTTGATGAAATATGAGCATTTTTACTAAAAAATGTTTAACTGCGCACGCGTAAGCGTTCCAAATTAGCCAAATGGATAGAGCTACTCTTATAAAATGCCCAAGCAAACATCTTGAAAATTGAGAAAGATATCGTCGATAGAATGAGTTGAATTTCAGCTGCTCTCAAAAAACTCTTCTTGACTTGCCTCACCACTGCGAAACATCACCTGATACTTTAAACTCAAGTTTTTCTTACCCTTGACGTAGAAGCTCTTGCTCTATTCGAAACTCCCGTTGTTCAGATGTTTCAAATGCCCGTATAGCTTTCTCTGTTTTAGTTTCTCTGACCAATACTCGTTCTTTGTCTTTGCTTTCCAGACATATAAATTTTTGCCAGTCGCCTGGACGTTTGCTAGGGAACTCAAGAAAGACACGCGTGATTCCTTTCCTCATAAATAGACGCTGCCTTATTATATGCTGAAAAGCATATATTGGTTTCGCTCTGTTTGTGTGTCTGTCTGTCTGTCTGTCTGTCCGTCCGTCTGTATGTCCGACGATTTCTCGAGAATGCTTTAACTTTTTCAAGTTCTTTTTTCGCTGTTCGATAGAGACCCTTCCTGAGCTCACCTGATTAGTTTGTCGTCGAAATCGGTCTAACAGTCACGTGACTATTGAGACCCAAACCCCCCCATTAAATTTTTTTATTGGCAATATAAGGCATGTATTATGTCATTCGAACGGAAATGACGAGCACAAGACGAATATGACATTCTTTTCGATTTTCGAAATGCTACGTCCGAGAAAATGACCCCCAAAAAGTACTTCAATGACCCCTTATTACGAGCTTTAGCTAAAGCTATATATAAGAATACAAACATGATCAGTACCTTTATGTGCCTGGCCACCTAGACAGAAGGCCTGCGCACAGAATTATCATACATTGTTACATCATCATCAAACGGCCAAATTTACGGCTTATTATTGGTAGAAATACGATTAACAATAGCCGCTTTAGTGTGATGTTACAATGTATGACGTTTCTGTACGCAGGCCTTCTGTCTAGGTGGTGTTGGCCTGGCCAGCCATCGTTTGCACGAAAACGTGAAAATGGAAGAACTTAACAGCGATATATCAACTTTTGATGAGCTCTCTAAGCACGTGCACTAATGTTAAGAATATGAACTTAGGGCATGTAATATATCAATCGAATCCTACCGACGAGTCATAAGTGAATACAGTGTTACTTTTTGTTTATCATTTAAGCATTGTTGATGGCAGCCTGGAGCACGTGCCCGTTATGAAGCTTTCTTGATGCACGTGCTCATTTCATTTTACATTTCAGTGCTGTTAGGCCTATTGTTAAATGTGTTATTTAATGTTAGGGCGATGGTTAAAAATGGCTAAATAACGTTAGGCCTATAGTTAAAATGACTAAAAAATGTTAGGCCTGTTGTTAAAAATGGCTGATTAATGTTAGGCTTATAGTTAAAAATGGCTAATTAAAGTTAGGCCTATTGTAAAAAATGGCTAATTTATGTTAGGCCTAGAGTTAAAATGACTAAATAATGTTAGGCCTATAGTTCAAAATGGCTAATTAATCTTAGGCCTATTGTTAAAAATGGCTAATTAATGTTAGGCCTATTGTTAAATATGGCTAATTAATAATAGGCTTATTGTTAAAATGGCTAATTGAAGTTAGGCCTATATTTTAAAATGACGTGAATGCATATAGAATCAAAGGTATTTCCACTGTTTATTTAAACCAAGTGGAAGTAAAAGTGAGATCTTAAAATTACATCTGCGTCAGAGCTAAAGCTCCTTGGAATGCTTAAAAGATTTTACCCGGCAATGCTTTGAAACAATGGTTTTTCTCTCTTGACGTTTATGATAACTTTGATCTAGCAGTGGAAAGAACATAGACATCCCAGTAGTTTAAAACATTTAGACGTGCGAGGACTTCATTCTCATTTCGCGCGCGTTTGGAAAGATTCGTGTGAGCGCTGCAATCGAATACGTAAATTTACATGCAGTTTTCGCCATTGCTGTATATAAAAATATTACAGTAATATTAAACAACAAATTTTTATATTCTTCTTTTCAGCATATTTGAAAATCGTTTTACGAGTTATATTCTTGTTAATGTTCTGACACTGCATCTTCCTTTTATGCTTATTAATAATAATTTTTGGAAACGAACGTTCAATCATCGCATTATCAGCATCTCAGTTTCCAAAATATACACATTCCCACAGAATATAGTCAAAAAAAATTTTTAAAAGCTCACAAGGGATGGACCTCTCCAATGATGCCACTGCTAGTCTAAATAATTTCATAAACACTTAGATGTACACTTGATGTTGTAACAATTCCCATTCTTTTCTTGATGTCTTGAAGCGAAACTTGGCCATTCATCATCATTTGCTCAATACAACACGGTGCTAAAGGATTGCTTCTACTGTTGTCTTTCCACTCTTTCTCAATAGTCTGCTAACTCTCCATTATCTCCAGCTACTGATCATTTTTGAAGATTTTCAAGAAATTGTTAAGTACTAAGAACTCTCTTTTCTAAGAAAAGCCTGAATAACAGGAATTCTATGCATTGTTACAAATTGAAACTTATCTACATTGCACAAACTTTGCCTTGCATTGTTGATCGTGCATATTTATTGTTGATACCTATTGTTGCACAGACTTTTCCTTGCATTGTTGGTCATGAGATATTGTTGGTCCGTGAAGAGTGTTTGTGAATTGCGTGTTGATACCATTGTTGATAACTATTGTTGCATAAACTTTGCCTTGTATTGTTGGTCATGAGATATTTCTCATTAATATGCCTTGCTATTACCATGAATATCGATTTTTTATCAATAATTGTTATTTTTTCGAAATCTGAGGTAGACAGTGGCCTTCCTCATGGATTGTAGGCCAAGTATGCAAAATTTCATCAAGATCGGAATAAACCTGTATATTTCTATAAGAAACAAAAACGCCCACAAACAAACCCGCAAACAAACATTCTTCTTCTATATATATAACTAGCAGAGGTACCCTGCGTTGCCCGGATTAAATACACTTGTAGGTAAAGAGATAGATCTCAAAATATAAAATTATAACTCCTAATTTGTTAAATAATAAACCATTAAGGAATGACATAACCAAGTACCGAAAGGTTAAACTAAAACCATTCGCGGAACTATATTTTTAAACTGCGTTATTATTATTAACATTGGAAGTTTATAATGGACCATAATGATACCATTAAACCACGTACCTTTGAAATAATTTCAACTATAATTTATATTACGTTATATTCATTCATGACACATCATTCTAAGTTGTTTGATATATTACATGCCATATTTTAGCATTGATAGTTTCAATAAACCATGATGGTTCCACTAAACCAGGTTCCTTGAAATCAATTTCGACTATTGTTAATTTTACGTTATATTAATTCATGACACATTATTCCAAGTCGTTTGATATATTATATGCTATATTTTAGCATTGAAAGTTCCAATGAACCATCAGGGTTTCACTAAACCAGGTTCCTTGAAACCAATTTGGATTATCAAAAATTTTATATTATAATCATTCATGGCACCTTATTCCAAATCGTTTGATATATTACATGCCATATTTTGGTATTGAAAGTTCCAATGAACCATAATGGTTCCACTAAACAAGAATGGTTCCACTAAACCAGGTTCCTTGAAACCAATTTGGACTATCATTACTTTTACGTGATATTCATTTATGATACATCATCACAATTTGTTTGATATATTACATGCCATATCTTAGCATTGAAAATTTTTGAAGGTGTCATAAAGGTACCATTAGTGCACGTGCCAATGTTTCGATTGCAACAATTTTCAAAATGGTTCATTTCCTGAACCATATTTATTGGCCGAAATAGTAATTTATATTCGCTTGTATCTCGTCATTAAGATTTGTTTGACATATTACTTAATATATCTGTCCATTGAAAATTGCTAGGTGGGGCCGTGATGGTACCATTTGAGGATGTTTGTGGGTCTTTATATACATAGAAGAAGAAGGATGTTTGTTTGTTTGTGGGTTTGTGGGTTTGTTTTTGGGTTTGTTTTTGGGTTTGTTTGTTTGTTTGTTTTTTATACAAAGCTACATTTTTTTACCGATCTTGATAAAATTTCGCATACATGACCTTCAAAGCATGAGGAAGGTCAAGGTCTACCTCATATTTCGAAAAACTAATAATTATTGATAAAAAATCGATATTCATGGTTACGGCAGGGCATATTATTGAGAAATATCTCATGACCAACAATGCAAGACAAAGTTTTTGCAACAATGGTATCTACGCGCAATTCACAAACACTCTGCACGGACCAACAATATATATCTCATGACTAACAATGCAAATAAAAGTTTGTGCAACAATAGGTATCAACAATGGTGTCAACACGCAATGCACCAACACTATTCAATGATCAACAATATATGTCTTATGGCCAACAATGGAAGGCGAAGTTTATGCAATATAGAATTCAATGCATAAAATTCCTGTTATTCAGGGTTTTCTTAGAAAAGAGAATTCTTAGTACTTAACAATTTCTTGAAAATCTTTAAAAATCTTCAGTAACTGGAGATAATGAGTTAGCAGACTATCGAGAAAGAGTGAAAGACGATAGAAGAAGCACTCTTTTAGCTCCGTGCTGTATTGAGCAAATGGTAAGCAAGTAAATAGAAGAAAAGGCCACCGCTAGACTACACAAAGTGATGAATGGCCGATTTTTGCTTCAAGACATCAAAAGGAGAAAGGAAATTGCAACAACATCAAGGGTACATCTAACGTAAGATTACGTGAGTAAAAAGATATTTAGACTAGAAAGCATCCTTGTAGAGGTCCATCCATTGTGAGCCTTAAAAAAATTTTTTTTTCGGAAAATCAAATCCCGTTAAATCACCTAGAATGGATTTTTTCAGTGAAGAGGTAAATTCCTGTTTTTCGGATTTTTCTTAGAATGGATAGTCCCTTCGCTCTATATTGTAGTGATTGAGTTATTATTTAACCAATGTGGATGTTTGGATAGTCCCTTTTTTAGCTTTTTGAGGTTGTTATGTTTACCTACAAGCGCAATTATCCCGGGCAAAACGCCGGGTCCTCTGCTAGTTATATATATAAAAGAAGAAGAAGATAAATGCCGTCAGTAAAATGTATTGTTTACATTTTAGTTAATGTGAAGGTAAGAAATATAAAACGCTTCAAAATGATTACATATTTGATCAATACAAAATGATGGCTCACATTAGAGCTAACACTCAAACACGAAAAGAAACTATGTCCCTATATACATTTTTGTCTCAGAGCAAAAATATCAGGTCCATCATCTCCAAAATCTAGCTGTGTAGTCAATTCTTAGAAGCCTGGAATACTCTTTTTTCAAGCTCTGTAACAATGCTTCGCTGTGACGCTGGCAGAAACAACAAAGGTATGCTATAAGCTGAAACTGGAAAGCTGAAAAAATTAATCTAACAAGATTTAATTAATAAATAAAATGCAAAATTGATATGTTATTGGAAGCACGTGGAAGAAAACTGATATGATTTAATTCAATTTTTCACCACACAGAAATACAAGCATTGTTAAAGGGCGTATTATCATGTTCTAAAATATCTGTTTGGTAATTCGTAGTCTCCGTCAAAGAAATGCAATTTGGTCACCTTGCTCACCCGGTCATAATCCACTCCCAATTAAACCATCACCGATGTCGCCTCTTTGCACTTCAGGAATCTTCTCAGAGACTTCTTGAGAGCTCCGAACGTAGACGCGGTCATTTTGCCTATTGAACTTTTCTTCAACGGTAAAAATGTTCTCGTCCGTAAACAGAATTCGACGTTGTCCTCTATTTGCCAGCCGTTGGAGCAGGCGTTTGCATGTTGATTGCTGATATCAGGTAAAGCAGCTGTTAGGCATTGGCTGGTCTGTTTTTGATAACCCACAAGCCCAGAGTCTTAAATGATGAATTTTTGCTATCTTGATCTCCCATGACAAGAGTTTTCGGTTTTAAACTCAAACACGGTTTTCTCTCACACCCCTTTCCATCGTAACTTTTCAATGTAACGAACCGTCCTGATATGCATTAGCAGATCAGTGTTTATATAACCTCTGGCCACAGAAAGTTATCCAAATTTCCATTAACCACTCGGTGTTGCCGATTGCTTTGCAGGGACAGGACTTTTAGCACGACTGGAAAGGAAAATCCGGCCCTACTCAATTACATGAAGGATGAATATACCGGGTATCCCAAAAATGAGCGACGATTTGAAAAATCAATTAACGTAAAACGGAAGGCGATAGAAATGTACGGTTGCTGCGTTCTGCTTAGGAAACCAGGGAATTTATTCGCACCAAGTTTCAAAATTAGTTACAAAGTTCGTCAACAGATGGCGCGCTGACATTGAATTTCCTTTGGAAACTGAGCCTCGTTTCAACAAAACTGTGGTCCAGGTGAGGAAACTCCAAAAAAGAAATTTCAAACATTTTCGAAGCACGCGCTAGTCGAATGCTGAGCGAGATATCTGACGGGACGGAATGCGTGGTAAAGCTCTAGTTTAGGAGTCCTGTATTGCGAGAGGTGGAGTAAGATGATCTTTCATATAAACAAAGAAGGAGTTTGTTTATTTAATATTATTTCATATTAATATTATTATTGATCTAAGGAGTTTAAATGATTAATTTAAATTTAAATGAGTTCAGTCTCCTTTTAATGGGGAAAATCGTAAAATTAATATAAACAAAAAAATTAATAATAAATAAAGTCACCAATCTTGAAAAACGATGAAGGAAATTGTGAGATGGAAGAAAACTCAAAGGATGTAGTCTATTGCAGATGTTGTTGATAGTAGAAATAAACCCAATCTATTGAGGATGTAGATGAAGTCTTGTGAAGATAATGTTGATAGGGGAAAACGATAATCTTGAAGGAAGTGTTGGTTTTGAAATACAGATGAAATTTTGAAGAAGGTGATCCAAATATTTGGGATAAAATTTATATAAAAAAACGTTTTCGAGAATATTTCTCATCATCAGTTGGCTGAAATATTTTTGAATGGTGAAAACAGTTGAAATAGGAATTTAACAATTGATATAAAGGTGATGAAGCTAAGTTGGTTGTAATTGTCGGTTATGATTGTTGGCTATTGTATACTAGGGTGATTGTTGTTTAAAACTAGTGTCCATATTAATCCTTGATTTAATCCGTCTCAGTGCCCTTTGAATAACTTTCATTTGAACATCCCTTATATATTCCCTGGGTGATTTTTTTCCTGTAGGCTATGTGGAGGACGCAGTTCAAGTTCCACCCATGCGCAAAAACGGCCCAAGAACAATGCGAGCAGAAGAAAAAAGGCGGAGATTAAAAAAACTCATTTCTCCATTATGAAGTAGCGGAAGAATGGAGCTACTTATTGTTTTCACAATGTCCGTCTGTCTGTCCGTCCGTCCGTCCCCTTCATAATTTCCGCATTTTTTGAGGTAGAAGGTTGAAATTTGGAATGTAGCTTACTATAGGCATGAGCACCTTCATTATTTAGTTTGGTTTTGATTGGCCCACTGGGGTCGGAGTTTCGGGGGCGGAAGTTAGAGGGGACGAAAAGGTCTATGTGTACTTATGCATAAAAAGGAGTGAAATTCGGAATGCAGATTCCTCTAAGCAAGATCAACATTATTGTGAAGTTTGGGCCAAATGGTCCCAATAGGGTCGGAGTTGTGGGGGTGTCATTCATTTGGTCTTTAGAATTATGGCAGCATATGGGGTGTGATATATCATTCGATCGGAAATGATGAGAAACGAAAGAAGATAGAGAGCTCTTTTTTATCTTCTAAATAATACGTTCGAGAAAATCAATTTTTCGATTAAAAAAATTGGGGGGGGGGGGCCCCGAATAAAAAAGTGCAGATAAAAGGGTAAAAATAGATGACCTCAGCGCTTCCGCTACTTTCCTATACTTTTCTCGGGAGGATTAATTTCTTGTTTTATTGGGTTTTAACCTGACATTATGCGATGGCTTCCCTTTCTGTCTACGTGTCTTTCTTGCAGGCAAATTAAAGGATATGAGACCGTATAAGAGCAATGACTTGAAATTCATATAATTAAAATGATTTTACTGGAAGAAGAAATTGGTGTTGATGGATAAATAGACAGTGAATCTCAAATTACTAGAAACTTCAATAAATGTATCTTTACATAGAAATTTTTAAAATATATTTTTTAGATCATAATAGAAATTTTAATACAACCAAACAAAAA
>JAHWFO010067293.1:0-24327 GCA_023313115.1 Rhysida immarginata
TCAGCTGAACCAACATTTCATCCTCTGCAGTTGGGGAGTTTGCTGTACCATTAAAGTTTAAATTGAAAACTTTACCTTTTAGTGAAGCTGTTACTGTTGATATTTTTTTTCTATGGGTATTTTGATTCTTTAATTCTTTTTCCTAACAGACGATTCACCGAGACATTGTAGACTTCGGTTTAATGAAATACAGTCCGTCCCAAAAAATTACGAACATTGTTTTTTTCTGTGTAATGGAAAGAATTCAGCAAATTGTTAACATAGTTTACTGTTACTGTACAAAATAGGCATTTATCGCAATGTTGCTATTATGTGTTTAACATTCAGGCACGTAAGAAATAACAACCCCCCCCCCCCCAGTCTACCTTAAATGTGATGTCCCAAAAAATTACGAACACACAGAACATGATCATTTCGCAGTAGGTGGAAGCATTTATTAACATGAAAGTTGCATATAGATAGATAGAAGGAACTCTGCTTGTAGTCCTACAAGTTTTTTAAAAAAAATTGACCACTTCTCACAAGATGGGGAAGAGGAAAGATGTTACAGAACGTGAAAAAGGTTATATGGATGCCCTGGCATCTGAAGGTGTTTCACAAGCTGAAATAGCCAGAAGAATTGGTCGTGCAAGATCGACACTTAATGAATATTTGAAAGGGAAACGAACTGCAAGCGGCAAACACGCAAGAAAAAGGCAACGAGCCGTACTAGACGAGACGTAGTGCGATTAGCTACCCACAAAAATTGCTCAACACGTACAACAGCCCAAGAATTGGATCATGAAATCTCCAAATCAAGTGTGCATCGCATTTTAAGAAGCGACAAAAACACCAAATTCATGAAACGCAAACAACGACCAGCCCTCAAAGCAACACATCTGCAACAACGTCTACAATGGGCCAATGATCACATGACTTGGGACAAGGAGTGGGAACATGTCATATTCAGTGACGAAAAAAAAATTCAATCTAGATGGACCTGATGGACTACAGCGATATTGGCACGACCTACGCCATGAAGAACAATACTTCAGCAAGAGAGTTCAGGGAGGTGGTTCCCTGATGATCTGGGGTAGCTTCAGCATGAACGGAAAGTCATCACTTGCAATCGTCAATGGCAGAATGAATTCTACGGCATATCAAGAGATGCTTAACGAACATTTACTCCCACACGCTGTCCGTATTGGTGGAGAGCATTACATTTTTCAACAAGACAATGCTCCAATTCATGCATCAGCATCGACAAAACAATGGCTTAATCAAAAGCACATCCCTGTTTTAGAATGGCCGTCATTGAGTCCTGATTTAAACCCAATCGAGAACGTGTGGGGAATCTTGGTTAGGGCTGTTTATAAGAATGGACGTCAATTTGATTCCGTTCAGGACCTTAAGACGGCCGTTCTAAAGTCACGGGAGGAAATTCCACTTCTGAACTTGCGCAAACTCATTGAATCAATGAAACATCGTATTTTTGAAGTGATTAAAAGAAATGGCAAGTTTATTGATTAGTAATTCATACGTTCTTTGTATTGTTTGACGTTTTTCATACTATGTTCATACTTTTTTGGGACAGCAAAAACGCCTGTTTCTTTTTTTTTCGGATGTTTTCTTATGTGATCTGACTGTTAAACATTAGCAGCATTGAAATAATTTGCTATCGTATAGAGTAACAATAAACTATGTTAACAAGTTGTTGAATTCTTTCCATTACACAGAAAAAACCAATGCTCGTAATTTTTTGGGATGGACTGTAATTGCTTCATTTGTAGCACAGGATTTGTTATCCGTGACATAATCTTCAGTTTGGCCGTGTGAAGGTCCAGCTTCATCTAGGTGTGATAATCTCTTTCTGCATTTGTCACATATTTTGTCACAGAGCTGCAGGTCAGGAAAATTCTCGAACATCCAAGCTGAAACATTTCTTAAGCTGACTTTGTGATTTGTATGACCCCTTTCATTAAAAGAATTGCATCAAACTTTCTGTTGAAAACGACTTGCTTTCATTTCTGAAAAATTAAAAATGTGTTATCTGAACTGATGTTCAATAATTTCCAAGTGTTCAGGACGTGGTTCACTTCAAAAATTTATGGATTATTCGTGTTGCTTTAACTATTATTAAACGACAATCGAACAGTGAAGTGTACATTTGTTAGGATGGGACGAAAGCAGCGCTTTCACAAAGCTCATCTAAGCAGAATAAACTCCAAACGAAATACACTGAGGTAGTCAAGAAGCCTAACCAACCCAAGCGGTCTTCCATATTATACAAAAAAAAAATAAGATTGACGATTGTCAGAAACAAAAAATAAAAGAAATAAAAAAAAAACACAAGGAGAAAGAAGATTATCACATCTTCCAGTAGTCCGGGAAAGAGACGTTGCTAATATCTTCAAAATTGACATCAAGAACGTGCCTCGGTTTACGATACTTCGTATGCCAGTTAATATTCATTGAGTTCTTCAGAATCCCTTTCACAAGCTTATTGTCGTGAGTCTTCATCTTCTGTATCAAAATCAAAAGGAGATCCTGTATAAACTTTCCAATATGGGCCATGTTTAAATCCAAGCGGATGGATTGGTTTTTCACCGTCCTTCTGTCCAGCTGAGCAATGGTCCTCAGGGTAACATTCTGGAATGACTCTAGTTCACTCCATCTGGTTTTACAGATAGTCGCCCACGCAGGCATGCCATAGAGAAGTATGGTCCGGATAATCGATTTGTATAGAAGTAGCTTGTTGTCAATGCTGAGGGCGCTGTTGCGACCCATGAGAGCTATGATACTGTACTTAGCCCTCTTTGCTTTGTTCAGAGCATAGGATATATGCCGGTTCCACGAGAGTCTTGAGTCAATGATAACTCCCAGATACTTGTAGTTGTCCACCCAGTCCAGTTTCTTATTGAACAGAACAAGAGAATCTGGGGGACGCTTGAGCTTCCTATTGAGGTACAAAGCCTTGCACTTTCCGACGTTAAGGTTCAACTTCCAGCAGTTAAACCAGTCTTCGAACTGCTTCAAGGCGCACTGCAGCCGAGTGATAACGTGAGCCGGCTGATGTGCCTATGTCATAATGGCTGTATCATCCGCATAAAAATATAGATTACAATTATCGGGTTTCGGGAAATCATGTACAAAGTAATTAAATAGCACAGGCCCGAGGACAGAACCCTGAGGGACACCGGCCTTTACAACACGGGGCGTGGAAAGATTTTCTCCAACTTTGGCTTGATAGGATCTGCCGTCAAGAAAGGATTTCACCAACAAAATCAAATCGGCAGGGAACCCGTCTCTGATCATTTTGTAGACAAGACCCTCATGCCACACCTGGTCAAAAGCTTTACTGACATCGAGAAATACCACCCCACAGTACCTGGAGAGATTCAGGGGGGTGCTCAGGTCTTCAACGAGCCTCCATATCTGCATCGGACAAGAGTGGGCAGCACGAAAGCCAAACTGCTCTTCCCGAAAAAGGTCATTTGCTAGACAGTGTTCTGCCCACACTTGTCCGATGCAGATATGGAGTCTCGTTGAAGACCTGAGGTAAGGGTGCCTTTTTATCTTGTTTAAATGTATCACGTTCTGTCCATTCAGAAAAATCCACGCTTAATTAATTGGTTGTGTTGTGTTCACTGATCTAGATCAAAGGGCCCTTTTTTCGGCCAATGCAAGAAATGACTGATTAATCAAAGTCTCAAATTTACAAAAATAATTAATTCAATAATTCATTGTTGAAAGAAATGAAATTCTCAGCTAGCTATCTTTGGTTTTAACGACAATGATTTCTTTCATTTTTAAAAAGCAGCCTAGGTTGTAAAAATTTATAACATCTTATCCCATTACTGTCCCAGCATAAAATTTTGAGGACAGATAGAGTATATCTGGGTAAACAGTATATAATATTTGGAAAAAAATTCGAGGACCTCATTTTAGGAAATTCAAGGTCAAAAACTACTCTCCATCACCTCAAAAATGTTTATTTTCGAACTAGACCATGTTACATGTCGTTGGAAAGATCAATGTCTAAGCTTCAAAATAAAACTAACTTGCAGTTGCTACCTCAAATAGAATTTAAGTTATGATTATTTTTTGAAACCCCGCACTTAGAAAAAAAGGCATCTTTGGCCATTTTTAAAGTCCCATAATTCGTAAAATAATGCATGAAAACATCTCAAATTTTACACGGGTAACCTACTATAAAAGTCTAACAAATAACCCAATTTTTGTTAAAATCGGAGATGGTAAGGTTGAAAATGTCCTTTTTCTGTGCTGATTTGGCATGGAATGACCCTAGTCAAAAGAAACTGTTCCGTTATTGAATGTCCTTTCTATAAAATGAAATGTTTTACACTGAGTGGCCAGTTTATCAGGAACACCCATGATTATGCTAATCCGTTGGCATAGTAATTACCACGTATCAGTTGGTCACGTGACAGTCGGTACCAATATGAAGCGAGAGAACACCTGTCAACTGCAAGTGGTTTGACCGTCACCATGGGGAAAACAAAAGATCTGACCGACTTCGAACGCGGAATGATAACTGGTGCCCGGTATTTCCGAAACCGCACGTCTTCTAGGCTTCTTCCGAACAGCCGTTCCAAGGGTTTACCAGGACTGGTTAAACAACCAAAAAAACAACTAGCTACAAACAAGCCTGTGGTCACAAACGACTCGTTGATCCAAGGGATGAGCGTAGGATGGGAAAGAAGGATGGGAAAACGTCTCCAACTTGCTCGTAATTACCAACACTGGACCGTCTACGACTGGAAGAAGGTCTGCTGGTCGTATGACTCCCGTTTCCTATTACACTATGCAGATGGCCAACGCAGAATTTTAAGAAAACAGCACGAAGCGATATGGACTCCTCCGCTCAAGTTGCCACTGTTCAGGCTGGTGGAGGCTCTGTAATGGTCAGGGCTACCTGAACATTGTTGCCGACCACGTTCATCTCTTCATGGCTACTGTGTTTCCCCCATCGGAAGGATACTTCCAGCAGGACAACGCTCCATGTCACAAGGCTCGTATTGTCATGGAATGGTTCCAGGAGCACGATAATGAATTCAACTTACTCCTCTGGCTACCACAGTCCCCAGATTTGAACCCAGTCGAACATCTTTGGGATGAGCTGGAACGGGTTATTCGAGGCATGGATTCACCCCCATCCAATAAGCATCAACTGGGAGCAGCTATTGCATCCGCATTGACAAACATCACGGAACAATGCTTCCAGCGGCTAATTGAATCCATGCCACGGCGAATTCGTGCTGTTATAACTGCTAGGGGTGACATAACACAGTATTAGGGAGATGTTCCTAATAAACTGCTCTCTCAGCGTTTGACTTTTATTTAATTTTTGATACTGCTTTAAACTTTAAAATGTTTCTATTTTTTTCTATGTATAGCTTGTTTCCAATCCACAGCAATTTGATGTTATATTGACTTCCAATTTGTACGGAAACGTCATTGGAAATGTCGTGTGTGGTCTTGTAGGCGGACCAGGTCTATATTCTGGACGAAATTACGGAGAAAAATATGCTGTGTTTGAACCGGTAATTAGTTTTATTGTTTGTAATTAGAAAAAATATAGGGTGAAATTTTTGTTTACTTTGCTAGTACTTTTAGGGAACAAGGAATACGGGTACAGGAATAGTCGGAAAGAATATTGCCAATCCCATCGCTATGATTAGTGCGAGTGCAGACCTCCTAGACCATCTGAAGTAAGAAGAAAATTTTGATTTACGTTCTAAATATTAAATAATTTCTTATATGAGCGTTTTCAAAATTTGTTTATTTTCGAAGTACAATACTCATTTCCAAAAAAGTTGGGACAGTGCAACATATAAGAAGAACTCCAACACATTTGTTTGGATTATTGTATTGCCGTTTATTTCAACGCATTACAATACATAAACGATAAATTAGGCATGGGATCACATATCTTATATGCTTAAAGAGAGATACAGGTGGTTTTCCTGTTTGGCACGTGCAACACACTCCCAAAAAAGTTGGGACAGCACGGCGTTTACCACGGTGTGGCGTCACCTCTTCTCTTGATGTCACACTGTAATCTTCTGGGCATCGATGACACCAATCTTTCTAACACCGTAACCGGAATTCTGTCCCATTCCTCTTGGATATAGGTTTTCAGCTGTTCAACTGTCGTAGTTTTCGTTTAATAATACGCCAAACGTTTTCTATAGGCGACAGATCCGGGCTGCAAGGGGGCCAATCCAACATACGAATGCGCTGCCGACGTAGCCATGCAGAAGTTATGCGCGCTGCATGCGGTCTGGCGTTGTCTTGTTGAAATATACACTGACCTCGTCCAAACAGGCGCCTCTTAGATGGCACCATAGCTTGTTCCAGGATCTGTATATACGCTTCAGCATTGACGGTGCCATTGCAGATGTGCAAGTCTCCCATTCCATGGCCACAAATACAGCCCCAGACCATGACAGACGGTGGTTTCTGTACCGAACGCCTGTAGCGCGCGGGAATATCCTCTTCGTCTTTGGTCCGGAGTGTACGGCGTCCATTATTTCCGTAAACAATCGTAAAGGTTGATTCATCGGACCACAATATGTTCTTCCAGCGTGCTTGGGACCAATTGCGACCAATTCCATATCAGACGGCGACGTTGCTGTCGTTTGTTGATGTATGGCTTCCGTTGTGCACAGTATAACTTAAGTTTGCATTTGTGGATGCACCGGCGTACAGTATTCAACGATAATGGCTTCCAGAAGAAATCGCGGGCCCACGTGGCTATGTCCGTAATCGCAGCATTCCTATGCGTGACGCAGTGACGTGACGTCGGAGGATCCGAAGAGCTCGAGCATTCAGAATAGGTTTTCTACCTTGGCCTTTCCGAACTGTGATCTCACCACTATCTCGGTAGCGCTTGATAATATTATGTACTGTAGATGATGACAGGTTAAATCTTCTGGCTATTGCACGCTGAGAAACGTTGTTTGTGAATTCTTGAATGATCTTCGCTAACTGGCTTGCCTCGACCCATCGTTCCGAATAAGTTACCTGGACGACGACAATCGACAATCGATCAGTGTAGTGAAAAAGGAGTACGAGTGGTCCAGGAGCCTTTAACTCACTTTACACGCTCGCCCAAAAAGTAAACCAAACGAGGTACACTGAAGTAGGAAAGAAGCCTGATGAACCTCTTTTGAGTCTTCCAGAAAAGAGTCCCTTCATGGTAGGGACGAGAATCGGATTGTGGATTGACGAACAGCGAGTCCTAAAAACTAGGATCTAGCAGATCCAGTAGTTAGGGAACTCGGCCTTGTTAATGTTCTCGAAATTGACATCCAAGATATGACGGGGTCTTCGAAACCTGAGGGAACCCCTGAAAGTGAGTGAGTGGTCCAGGATACCAGCAACCAGGGTATTTTCATGATGTTCCATCTTGGGCAGCATGTTCCTGAGAAGTGTTTGAACATAGGAACCAATGTGGGTCATCCCCAGATCTTCATAGATAGAAAGATTGTTGGCAATTCTTCTATCTAGTTGAGCAATGGACCGGAGGGTAACATTTTGGAAGGTCTGAAGATCTTTCCATCTCGATTTGCAAATGGAAGCCCAAGCAGGCATACCGTGAAGTAAAATGGCACGAATCACTACCTTATATAACAAGAGTTTGTTGTCCACTCTCAGAGCGCTGTTTCGCCCCAGAAGCGCGATGAGACTAAACTTCGCTTTCTTAGCCTTGTTAAGCGAATATTGGACATGGTCGTTCCATTTGAGCTTGGAATCAATCACAACTCCGAGGTACTTATAATTTTTAACCCACTCAAGCTTCCTACCATGTAGGATGAGGGGCCTTGGAGGGTTTTTGCGTTTGCGTGTGATGAACATGGCTTTACACTTGTTAACGTTTAGCTGTAAGCGCCACATAGAGAACCAGCTCTCACACTGGTGTAGAGCTTTTTGCAGACGGCTGATGACGTGGACTGGATTACGTGCCCAGGTCACGATGGACCCGTCGTCAGCAAACAAGTAGAGATTGCACTTTGTAAACTTAGGAAAGTCGTGGATGAAGAAATTGAACAAGGCAGGCCCCAAGACAGAGCCTTGGGGAACACCAGCATTTAACATCAGAAGGGTCAGACAAGGAGTCACCAATCTTTACACGGAAAGTCCTGTTTCTCAGAAAGGAGCGAACCAAGGCAATCAGGTCATCAGGGAAGCCACAAGTAATCATTTTATAAATGAGTCCATCATGCCAGACTTGATCAAAGGCCTTTTGAACGTCAAGAAAGATGATACCACCAAACATAGAAAGATTGAGAGGACCGTTCAAATCAGCAACAAGCCTCCATACCTGGAGCTGGCATGAGTGAGCTGGGCGGAAGCCGAATTGTTCGTCGCGGATAAGGTTGTTTGCCTCGCAGAAATCGTTGAACCTCTTGAGAATAGTTCGCTCAAAGACCTTGGAGAGCACTGGCAGTAAGCTAATGGGCCTGTAGCTGATGGGAAGAGCAGGGTCAAGTCCCGGCTTGGGAATAGTGAGGATAATTGAGTCGACCTGGACGACGGATGGCAACTGTTATTTATACGGAATATAGTACGACGTCATCATTCTAGATTATTCCCGAACAATTCGGAAGGTTCCACGACTAACGGCGCTTTCTACAACGTATGTCCCTACTATTTTGGAACGTATTGCAACACCCCCATTCAAAATGAACGTCCCGGCCACGATACAAAATGTTTTGGTGCACACAGTATATTTATGTCATTTCATAAACGTATCTGCTATTTTGTATTCGCGAGAAAGTTTTGTTACATCATCCCTTTTTGTTTTTTCTATATATTTTGCACTATCCCAACTTTTTTGGAAATGAGTATTGTAGAAAATTTTCCATAATTTTCTCTCATCAAGCGGTCTAGACTTTGCTTAAATTATTTTCTTTGGCTTTAGTAAAATAGGTGTTTCACATTGTTTCCACTTTACTGATTCTTTTAGGAGGTTAAAAAAAATGTCTTATTAACGGAGGTGAAAATTTTATCATGAATGTGAGAATATGGTGGGTTTTTTGTTTCACGTTTTTTATTTATTTATTTATTTGAAGATATCCACTCAGATCCGGTATGGCCATTGGCCGACAAGTTAGGTCCCTGGGTGGAAGCAATCTAATAGGTAGTTATTAAATTGAGAACAATTGCAAAATTGGTGGGATATTAATAGGTGGATTTATTTAGAAGAGTCTTCAGGTACTGTGGGGTGGTATTTCTCGATGTCAGTAAAGCTTTTGACCAGGTGTGGCTTGAGGGTCTTGTCTACAAAATGATCAGAGACGGGTTCCCTGCCGATTTCATTTTGTTGGTGAAATCCTTTCTTGACGGCAGATCCTATCAAACCAAAGTTGGAGAAAATCTTTCCACGCCCCGTGTTGTAAAGGCCGGTGTCCCTCAGGGTTCTGTCCTCGGGCCTGTGCTATTTAATTACTTTGTACATGATTTCCCGAAACCCGATAATTGTAATCTGTATTTTTATGCGGATGACACTGCCATTGTGACATGGGCACACCAGCCGGCTCACGTTATCACTCGGCTGCAGTGCGCCTTGAAGCAGTTCGAAGACTGGTTTAATTGCTGGAAATTGAACCTTAACATCGGAAAATGCAAGGCTTTGTACCTCAATAGGAAGCTCAAGCGTCCCCCAGATCCTCTTGTTCTGTTCAATAAGAAACTGGACTGGGTGGACAACTACAAGTATCTGGGAGTTATCATTGACTCAAGACTCTCATGGAACCGGGATATGTCCTATGCTCTGAACAAAGCGAAGAGGGCTAAGTACAGTATCATAGCTCTCACGGGTCGCAACAGCGCCCTCAGCATTGACAACAAGCTACTTCTGTACAAATCGATTATCCGGATCATACTCCTCTATGGCATGCCTGCGTGGGCGACTACCTGTAAAACCAGATGGAGTGAATTACAGTCATTCCAGAATGTTATCCTGAGGACCATTGCTCAGCTGGACAGAAGGACGGTGAAAAACCAATCCATCCACATGGATTTAAACATGGCCCATATCGGATAGTTTATACAGGATCTCCTTTTGATAATGATACAGAAGATGAAGACTCACGACAATAAACTTGTGAATGGAATACTGAAGAACTCATTGAATATGAACTGGCATACGAAGTATCGTAAACCGAGGCACGTTCTTGACGTCAATTTTGAAGATATTAGCAAAGTCTCTATCCCGGACTACTGGAAGATGTGATAATCTTCTTTCTCCTTGTGTTTTTTATTTCGTTTGTATTTTGTTTCTGACAATCATCAATCTTATTTTCTTTTTTGTATAATATGGAAGATCGCTTGGGCTGGTTAGGCTTCTTGATTACCTCAGTGTATTTCATTTGGAGTTTATTCTGGTTGGATGAGCTTTGTGAAAGCGCTGCTTTCGTCCCATCCTAACAAATGTACACTTCACTGTTCGATTGCCGATTGTCGAAAAGAGTCTTCAGTTTGGATTTAAAGGTGGATATGGAAGGGGTAGTGCGTAATTCGGGGGAAAAAATATTCCATAGCTTGTATCCGGAGATGGAGATACTGCTAACTTGGGTAGGGAATCTTTGTTACGTAAGTTATAAGAGTGGAGAGGGGAAGAATTAGAGAAGTTAGGAGGGAGGATTACTGAAAACTTATTATTTAAGACTTTATAGATGAAGAGAGCTAAGTGAAATGAGTATAAATGGGAAATGGGTAATATTCCTACAGAGAGAAATAGATGGGAGACATGGTCGGATTTATTTAAGTTTAGGTAGATTCTTACGAACCATTTTTGTAAACGATGTAATCGTAATAGATTTGATTTGGTGTTATGACCCCAGAATTGTATTCCATATACAAGTGAAGATTGTATTAGTGTGTAATATAGGAGAAGTAAGATCTTGGAGGCGGGAAAACATGCCTAAACGTTGATTTAATGAGGATGATAGGATATTTATATGGGAATTCCATGAAAGGTTGTGTGAGAGACTGATGCCTAGAAATTTAACATTTTTAGAAGGTTTAAGGGTCAGATTATTGTAAATTAGAGAGAAGTTCAGAAGATCTAATTTTTTGTTACGTTGATGAAAAATGATGTAGGTAGATTTCTCGATATTTAAATGTAAGCTATTTAATTTGTTCCAGTTTGATAGGTTAATTGTGTGTTGGATTAGTGATAGAGATGAGTCAGCAAATAATAGAGTAGCGTCATCGGCGTATAGAATAGTAGTGAGAGGAGTTAGAGCTAAAGGTTCATCATTTATGAACATGTTGAAGAGTAGTGGTGATAAGACTGAACCTTGAGAGACACCAGTATTTCGGGTTAAAATGGAGGAAGAGATATTGGATAGAGTGAGTGAGTATTGTCTGTCTTTTAAAAAACTTTTGCAATCCACTGAAACGGTAAACCACGAATGTTGAAAAAATGAGTAAGTTTAAATAGGAGGAGATTATGGGGGATAGAATCGAAAGCTTTTGAGAAATCAAGGAACAGCCCCACGACGATTTTGCTAGTTGTCATGTTGGTGATTATGTATTCCATGAGTTCATAACAAGCTGTTGTAGTGTTACGTTTGGGGGTAAAGCCGTGTTGCGAGGAGGAGAGCAAATTATTAGTATGTACGTAAGAAGATAATCGGGAGTTGAAGAGTTTTTCAAAAATTTTGTCCTACCAGGGCAAAATGGAAATTGGTTGGTAGTTGGTGAAGTTGATGTGATTGCCTTTTTTATGGAATGGCAGAACTTTAGCGAAGTGGAGGCAGTCTGGATAGATGCCTTGCGAAATAGAAATATTGAAAAGTAGGGAGAGGGGGGGTTGAGAACCCAGTGCAAGCCGAGATTAGGATTATAGAGCAAAGACCTAGGGAATCAGGGTGATAGGTTGTATAACCAGAATTTATTATTGAAGCGACTTCTTCTTTTACCGTGGGGGAGACGAAAAAAGCGCTGTGATTTGGAGGCTTAATTGTCGTGTAATCGAGGCGCGGTGACGAAATAGTAGGTGTTTTAGGTAACAGGGTTTCTAGGAAAGTTGTAAGAAGAGGAGGATTTATGGAGTTTGAGTCTGGGAAAGGTAGTATAGGGGGAGAATTTCCATAAAATACCTTATGTATCGATCTCCATTTGATTTGTTGTTGGTAACCCTATTGAAGAGCTGGTTAAAGTAGGTCTTCTTCGCTTCATAGATTTTTTTGCGAACTTAGTTGGAGAAAGTTCTAAAAGCATGATTGGAACTAGAGTTCGGGGAATGTCTAAATTTACGATATAATGAATTTTTGTGATTAATTAGAGAGAGAATGGAACTACTAATCCATGGCTTAGAAATCTTGGTTTTTGGTTTAGAAGTGGGAGGACGTGGGGGGGGAAATATCTATTTATTCCAAGATTGACGTGAGCTAAAAAGGAATCAAATAATGTATTAGTATTGTGGTTTAAAATAGATGGCCAGTCGGTTTGTTCGAGGAAAGAGTTAAATATATGGCATCTTTTGGGAGTGATGGTCAGGGAATTTTGAGAGAAGGAAGTTGTGAAGGAGGGACTGGAGAAAGCTTGTAAAGTAAAGATTGGAAGATGGTCTGAAATGTGGCAATCTATTGAGCTGATATTGTCTAGAGGTGATGAGAAGTATTGGTCGATAATAGAAAAGGATTTAAAAGAATTTGCGAAATGGGTCGGGGAGGAAATTAAGGGCGAGAGTCCAATCCGGGATGTTAGGTCAGTTAAGGAACTTGTATTTTCAGAGGTTTTAGAAAACTCAAGGTTGAAATCTCCTGAAATTATAATTTTTGTATTAGATAAGCTTATATCTAAGAGCATAGAGAGGAAAGGATCCTGAAGGAGGGCGATAAAGAGAAATGAAAAAGAATTTGTTATTGATTAAGAGAGTTAAGATTTCAAAATCAGGATTGCATGTAGAGTAAGAAGGCATGGTATTGTAATGTAAAGAATTCCGGATATAGATGACTAGCCCTCCACCTCTTTTAGAGGGGCGGTGTAAAGCTTCGAAAGAGTAATTGGACAGAGGTGGGATGTCAAGTGGCGATTTGGACCATGTCTCAGTCAGTGCTGTACATTGGAAGAGGGTTAAGGTGGCAGAGAGAGTAGCAGAGTTAGCAAGAACACTGCGTATGTTTAGACTGAAGATAAATAGTGGGGGAGGGGTTGAATTGTAAAGGTTTTTCGTGAGATTGTTTAAATCCGAGGTTGTGATTGGGGGAATTAGAGAAGGCATTGGGTTATTGAAGAGTGAGGTAGGCTGTTAAAGGGTAGGGGAAAATAATAAAAGCTTATATATAACTGAAGTTACATAGCATAAAACATCAACTTGGGGCAAACAATTAATAGAGAAAAGTGAAGTAAAATTATGACTAAAATAGATTGAGAAAAAAAATAGTATTTAAATACAGAATAACTGTAAAAAACAAATTAGAAATCGTTGATGTTGCGGATGTTGAAAATTTTGCCCTCAGAGTCTTTATGAATTTTTAATACTTTTTTATTATTACAAAATTAGGCACAAAGTGGTAAGACCACGAAAAAAGGTGACGTTTTGAATAAAAACTATTTTTTTTCCTTAATTATTACAAAAGGAAAAAAGTATAACATATTTTAATTAGTTGGATCGGGTTGTCGTAGGAAAATTACCAACTATTCCCTTGGTACTTATTCCATCTAGGGAATTTTGCTGCAGACCCAGAAATGCCAGAGACAACCTACAGAAAGCCAGCTTCACTAAGGGGGGGGGGTTCTAGAAATTTTGGCGTCGAATACAAAGGTCATTTTGCGCCTTTTACACAAGTTATAACAGTACGCAGCCCGGGACAAACACAAACATCCATGCCCACGGCGGGATTCGAACCCGCAGCCAGGCGGACTCGAGAACTAGAAAGCCTACGCCCTAGCCCTCTCGGCCACCTGGCCGGCCTTCACTAAGGGAGCAGGTCATTCTTCCTATAAGTTTCTGGTGAATTACCTCAAGTGGGAAGTGAGTCCAAGGCGATGCACTAGAACAAAATGTGGTAGGCTGTTTTTTTCTCCAGATTGCATTTCCTACACAGTGGCACATCCTTAAGCCTGGTCCACATAACGTGCGTTGTGCGTAGCGTCACCGTTGCGTAGTGCGTTGGTGCGTCAATTTCGGTTCATATAACTTTTTCTGTTGGCCGTCCGTTGGTCGTGCGTCAGGCGAACGTTGTGCGTTCAGTGCGTTGAAAAGTTTTAACTTTCGACGCTCGAGGCTGGGGTGTCGTCTCAACGCTCTCTAATCAACTAGTGCCCTGCGATCCCTTAAATGGTTCCAGCCTAAAATGCGATCCCTTAAATGGTAAAAAAATTTGTGCTTTTAAATTCAAGTACAAAAACAAAGTTTTATTCAAATACAACACCAAAGATAGAATTTTGTCAATTCATCGATAGATAAACAGCTTAGAATCAAACACTGATTTAAATATTTTGGTTTAATGCTAGCCCTTTTTTTTGTCAAAGTATAACCTGCTTTTGAGAAGAGTCTCTCACTAGGAACTGAAGTAGCTGGAATCATTAAGAACTGAATTGCAATTTCATACAGGAAGGCAACTTTCATACTTTCAAATTCTGAGGAAGGCAACTTATTCAATAGTGGATTAACTTGAAATATAGCAGCAGCACAACAGCTACGGCTTCTGAAGTCATGCTTCTTAAAACGTGGATCAAGCAATGTTGATACACTATAAAGTAAATTGCTTTCCACATTCTTGAACCTAGCTTGTGTATGCTTCAGGGCACTTAACCTTAACTGCTTGCCTACCTCAGTTGAGGGATTAGGGAGGACAGGCAATCTAACAAGAGGAATTATTTTGCTAATGGATGGGACCCAGATTTTCTTCTAAAAGTGCATTGGAAGCTGAATTGCTTCTGTGAAAAAAAGCTATGATATCTTTAACTTTCTGAACAATGCTGGCAAATTGAGAAACATCAGTCATTACATCTTTAGCTAATAAGTTCAGTGAATGAGCAAAACATCCTAACTGCTTTCCTCGTCCCAAAAATAATTCAACTGATATTTTTTGCATTAGCTGCATTGTCAGTAACACAACAAATGATTTTTGCTTTTTTAATACCCCAAAAATTTATTTTCTCCGCTAGCTTCTACTTTAAAAATCCATCTGAGCTAGAGCTAGGGAAAAGATCGATCTTTTTTTCCGATCTATCGCTCAGTAAAAAGATCGGTCTTTAGATTGATCGACATGAAAAAAAGATCGATCGTAGATCGGAAAATCGATCCATCGCAGGGCACTACAATCAACAGCAAGCACGCTAGCCACTCAAGAAAGGGCAGCGTATCCACCACCTTCGCGTTTTCTTTTTAGTAAATTAAAAACGACAGATACAATAAATAAAATTGATGGTTACCGTAGCTAATAAAAGCTGGTAAAACGTTGGATCCATTATAATGTGTAATCGGATTAGAAGTTGATTTTGTTAGCGGATATGGATGTCAACAGTGCGAAAGAACAAAAGGCAATTAAATATGGCTCGAAGTAGAAACGTGCGATCAATCGATCTTTTTGGGGTATGATCGATGGTTTAATATAATTCAGTATTTATTATCGATGGTTTAATCAAAAATTGGCGTTAGGGATCAGTTGTGACCCTGACCTGTGACCTTCCTTAATCCTTACTTATCGTAAAATCTTGAATACACGCCGGTCTCAAATAAAAGCCGGGTGGAGTGTAAAAATAGATTAAACGCCGGGCCTTTTTCGGGCCATCGATATAAATTCTGGCGTTTTCCCTCACTTTCAGGTTATTAAATGTCTTTTCATGTGTATGCCTTCTCATTGGTCACTTCATTTAACCCATTCTAATTTTATATAAATTTTACATTCATGAGATTCATATACATGTAAATGTCAATCCATGAAACTATTAAGAGACACCTTAAAAGCACAAACACTGTTACTGCTGTCATTTCCGGTGGTTGTACGAAATACATTCAGGCCCCAGATATTTCTTGGAACAAACCTTTTAAAGCACGCAAGACCGAACTGTAAGATGAGTGGATGGCGGGAGATGGATTAAGAGTACATAAAGCCTGGTGGTAATTTAAAGCCTAGCAACCGGGAAAAGTCAGGGAATTTTACAAAATCAGCAAAAAATGTGAAATTGGAAGGAAAAATTGGTCAGTTAAAATTACAAGATCAACCGGGAAAAGTCAGGGAATTTTCGCAATCGTTTTGAGACACCCTGTTATTGGGAATAGCCCTTAACGCCGGGTCTTGATTAATCGCTGGGGGACCATTGAAACAAATAGATGCCCGGGCGTGTATTCAAGATTTTACGGTATATTTCATTTTGCTTTTTTGTTTGCCTTCTCCTGTTTTCGTCTCTGCGTGCTGGCAACATCAATTCCTTCAAAATTAACGAACCGAAAACTAAAAATTAAGTTGTTTTTTTTTATCTGTATCTGAACACTCAGGTTTATCAAATGATGAAATAAATAATAAAACTATTTGTATAACGAAAGTTCTTGAAAAAAATATATATCTTATTCAATTGTCGAATTTATTTATTTATTTATTTATTTATTTATATCTAATACAGTTTACTTTAAACAAGTAGTGTATTGAATTAGTAGTTTCATAAACATCGATCATGAAATTGGTTAATTTTGAATTTGCATAGATTTCTTTTAAAACATCGATTTTGGAATCGGATGTTAAATTTTTATGCCATCTCATAACGTCGAGCCGACGTTCGGAACGAAAGTTATGTGAACAGGCAGTACCATCTTGCGCCAGCGTCAGCGCTTGACGCTCATAACGTTGACGGAACGGACAACGCTGACGCGACCCGCACAACGCTGGTTATGTGAACCAGGCTTTATAGATGCCCATCCTGTAGAGGTGTTTCCGTAATGAATCATGGCCTGTAAGAAAACCCATGATAATACGTATCTTTCTTCTAATAACTTGAAGAATATTTGATGTTAGTCTCAAGTACGATTCTTTACCATGAGCCTAGCATGTTTCTGATCAGTGGTCTTGGCATCTCATTTGATATAATAATATTGACTTCAAAATACCGCAGAAAGATTCTGGACCTATAAGTGTCACTTTCGCAAGGGTGTCAGCTACCTCATTACCAACTCGTTTATGCCCTGGTATCCATTCCAGCATCACGTTCTTATGGAGAGCCAGGCCCCGCAGACGTGGTTTATATTCAAAGATTAGCTTGACTGTCCCTGATTGTGTAAATCGCCTTAGGTACGAAATACACACATGTAGACATAAAATAATGGTCAGCATTTCCGCTTGGAACACCGTCGCAAAAGCGCGTTGCCACTGTGAATAATATACAGGGTGTTTCATAATATATATTGGTCCAAATAACGACTCAAAGGAAACAGATTGGGGGAAAATGAATATTGATTATTTGGTTTTAATGTCCCCTAATTCAGAATAAAAACATTTCGCGTCCCTGGGAGTGAAGGGGTAAATTTTGAAAATTTTAATTTTGTAGGGGTAGGGATTAGACCCCATGTGTTATTTAGAAAGTTGTTATTTATTCTAGACCTATTTTTACTCGCGAAATACTGCATTGCATTAGAGTTAGACGACAAAAATACAAAACGAGAACCTTCCCTCCGAATTTCGTTGCTTTATCTTTATTTCCCGCGAAGTTGCATCAAAATATCAGAAAATTTTGTGAAACACCCCAAAAAATCGATTGTTATCAGTTTTCGCACCCTTAAAATTCGAATATCGAAAATCGGGAAAATACTTTTTTGGAATGGTAGCTAGAAAGCTTCCCGTAAAATTTCGAAGATCTGCGTTAATTGGAGGCGGAGCCAAACGACCGAACGTGCAAATTCCTTTCTGCCCCCCCCCCCCACCTGTGTGGGCAGGGGGTCCGAATTTCGAGAAACCCCGTCTTAGCACACCCCTACGCTAGTGGTCCTATGACCTCATCATTCAGTAGATTTTGCTGTGCGTTGATAAGTCAGTCAACCAGCTTTATATACAGTATTGGCAACACCTCCTAGAAAGAAAGCCTATGCACTGAAAATTCATACATTGTTACATGATCATAAGAAGTACGATCTATAGATATATATTCATGGTCATCGAGCTCCATTGTTAAAATGAAGCTAAAGTTTCTAGCTCCCGGTAGGGCGGAAACTCTACTGAAAAGTGGCGCTGTGTGTACAATCGGCCCAAAAACGCCTGCAGCGCCGCCCTATCGACAGACAGAAACTTTACTTTACGTATGAAAAACCTCTATCGCAGATCACGGTCGGTCCTGGTGCGATCTATGACCATGAATATCTATAGATCGTGATAAGAAGTCATAATTTCGGGCTTATTATTGGTAGAAATACGATTAACAATGCCTTTTTATGATGATGTAACAATGTATGAATTTTCAGTGAACAGGCTTTCTTTTTAGGAGGTGTTGGTATTGGCACGGTCTATAGAAGTAAATGGTCGTTCAACTCCCGTCATTTTCCATTGTTAAGGGAAGTTTTTTCTGGCAGTCGCAGTTTCTTCTGTTGACACATTTGCATCGACGGCCACAGGGTCACTCACCACTTGTTTAGTTGAAGCAGTGTGCTGGAAAAATCGATACAGCACCGAGTAAAGCATATACGATTATTGGTTTAAATGATAAATTGATATCTTATGAGGATATCAATCAATTATATTGTTTAAATTATTTACTTTTTTCTTTTTTTCAGTTTAGATAGACAGGCCAGTTTATTAAGACAAGCTATACACAAGACTGTAAATGTAGATAAGGTAAGAGAAGAAGACTAGATTCAAGTAATAAATATTTTTCAAATGAACCTTAAAAAGTATCCACGAATTGCTGCGATAACACTTAACACTTGATCTCACTGAAAAAGCTATCCATTATTTTTGAAATAGTTGTAATTGAAATGCACGCCATTCTTCCAAAAAAGCAGTGGTGCAGGGTAACCTAGCTCGCAACCTCACTGATTTTTATAGTTTTCTGTATATATATATCATTGAGTAACTTACCTTCCAATTCATCCCACAAATATTCTATGGGATCGAGAACCGAAGTCTGAGCAGGACAGTGCAATTTTTCCACGTTAGTGTCTGCAAATCAGTCTGCACATCCCGTGTTTTATGGATCGCCGCTCCTTAAGACACTTCGTCATTGTATTTTCATCAATATCACTGTAAGCAATGTTTGGTATTTGGCTGCGTTAATGTTCGGTTTATACAGAGGGTTGTTAGAGATATATGGTGACAATTAGCATATTTATATTGGCGCGCGCGTTCATTTCACATGAACTATCATGTGAGTATTGTTAAAGCAGGTATTAAACAGTTTTAATATTTGAATTATGCCATCGAAAATTGACACCTACGTATTGGGAGGGCTATATAACAGCCCTTTCCGACGTCAAATCCAGCTATGAAAGCATGGTGTACTAAATAACATTGGCAAAAGCAGAAGCGGCGCCATTCCTGAGGGAGAAAATCAGGCCAATTCAAAACCATCCAATAACGGTACTCTAGACGTCGTTCGGAAAGTTCGGGCTCTCGTGACCGGATGTAACCACCAACACAACAGATCATTCCACTGAAGGTAGGGACATGAGTGTATACGCTAAGCACTATTATTAACCGTGATTTCCAACTGAAGAAGCGACACAAGCGCTACGTTCAGAAGTTGTTGCTGCGCCGTGTTCAAGAGCGACGGATCAACTGCCGTAAACTGTATGAACAACACCTGGCGGATGAAAAGTGGAAATATGTTTATTTAGCGCCTGCAAGAAGAACCGATCCGTTTTTTACCGCCCATTGGGTTCTCAGGACTTCAGAAACTGGTACCGCAAGGATACAGCTACAACGGCAAGTTAACTTTACACAGAGGTGATTCAAAGATCAAAATCTACGCCACGACTATCAGACTAACCTAACCTAACCTAACCTCCATATTATCCGTGACATCCTGTTTTTACGGTAGAGATAAACAAGGTATAGCTGCACCAAGACAAGGCGTCGAGTCACATAGCTGCGTCAACTCTCCTTTTTCTTTAACGGAATCTGCTCCATTCTATTCTGGTTGGTCTACTTAAACGCGCCCTCGGCAAGAGACGACCGCGAACAGTGGAGGATGTTTGGGAAGGGTGTCAACAGGAGTGGTTACGAATCGGGAACCTCTTGCAGTGGAAACTGCGATGCATGGCTACCAGATTGAGCACGCTCGATGGTGGCGAAAGTGGGTTTTCCACCTTTTCCTGCCCTCTGTAACTTGTAACCATAGACCCTAACAATCCTCTGTTTATGGCTGAAACCAAAACTGTGGAGCTCTTGACGAATCATCATAGTGGTGACGTTGCATCCGGGGTCATCTTGGAAATCGTTGTGAATGTTTTCTGCCGATTCCTTGTGATTCTATTATATTCATAACCTGTCTATTAGTCGAGGTTTGTGCAACATTCCAACCTTTATTGTTTCCAAGAAACGAAAAACCACTTACTGTTAAAATCCAAGATGGAGACAATGAAGGTTGGATTGTTGCTCAGACCCCCATGGTCAGGTGACTTTCTCATAGGCCTCGGTTTCCACTTAACGTCGTTTATAGTAGAACGGAGCCACGTGTAATATTGCAGACATTTCAGGAATAGATTTTCTACAACGGTTACACCTCAATCACTACTTCACCTGATTCAAAGTCGCGAATTCATAGTTTTTTATTCATATTACAGTTTCAGCTCGACGCCTCTACCAATTGGGCCTTCGCAGACACACGTACAGCCATGCTGTCACTGTCGTAAAGGTGGAAAGCCCAAAGTTGTCGGGTGCCCGCCTCCCTTTGGGCTTTCTACCTTGACAACTTAGTTTTGTTTATGACACTTAGTGACAGCATGGCTGTACGTGCCCGATTGGTAGATGCGTCGAGCATATGACACTCAAGGTTCCTGGTTCGAATCCAGGTCGCAGATGTTTTCCTTCCATTCTTCCTAATAATATCGTTATAATTTGGGAGCTTAAATACATTTATTGATTTATTTTAATATAGGTTCACACACCAGATCTTGGTGGGCAAGCTACCAGTTTGGATATGGTGCAAAGTATTATTGATGAAATTCAAGAACAGATGCAGAAATGGTTACTATCAAAACTTTTTTATTAAGTAATTTAAAAATTATAGTATATTTGTGTATTTAAATCGCAAGCTTTAGCATTGCAGTTTTTAATGCAGCATAAAGACAAACTAAGTAAAGTTTTCTTAAGTAAACTATCCAAAAAGTGATGCTAAGGTATCCTTTATTCCCGAATTTAAACATGCAGATTAAATTGGAATTACATTGACTAAATGGATTATGTTACAACTAAACGATTTACATAGGCAAATTCTCCAGCTACGCGGTTGTGAGAGGTTTTAAAGGGGACTCGCTTCATCATTACTAATCGTTATACAAACGCTAGCTGCGAGAATGACGTCAAAAATCGATAGATACAAGGTGTTCTCGAATAACATGTACAAACTTGGGGGAGGGGTGACAGAGGGATCAAAGCTAAGCAATATTTCCCTTTTTCATTTTTTCTTTGGGGCATTGTTTTTGAGATAAAAAATGTTGGAAATCGCGTAGACGTAATATACCCAACCCGTGCTTCTGGAACACGTCAAAATCATGGTCAATCATGTAATAAAAAGGTCAAGAACACATTGCATTTGTACAATAATGTGACTTGACAGCGTCGCCGCACGTTCAAAAGTTCCTGGTTCTTCGAGAATCTGGTCCGCAGCATAAAAATCCCAAACATTCATCATGGGCCTGCCGCCACGCACTTTGTTGGCCATCAGTACAGAATTACGTGTAACATAACTGGTCCGACTACTTTACGCTTTTCCAGCCACGCTATAGCGGGCTGAATTTTTCGATTCTTCGCACATGCGCTTAGCTCACCATCCCTATTATCTTCAGTTCCCTGAGGTTTGTTCTGATGGATATGGGTTAGGACGAAGCTTCATTGAAGTCTTCCGTCAAATACTGCACAATAGACCTTCATTGTTGCTGCACAAGCCTTCTGAGTCTGATTGTTTTCGATTCACAATAGAGAGTTTAAGTACCACGTAGGCCCTAAAAGCGAATGTGACGTTTCCGATCTAAAATGACGTAGCTTTTTCATTATTTACAATTGCCGTAAAGTCTCTAATGTCGGTTCTGCTTCCACGAATAGTTTGGTATAACAGCCCTTCGAGATACCGGTTAGCTGTGCTGTCTTCGAAATCTGCTCAGATAGGTTTTCAGTTTTTCCTATTCTACATAACTACTACCGACACTACCCACTGATATGAGTAGATACTCCGTGTTTAACTCACGTAGCTCGGATAATTTTACATGCTTTGTACTTACAGCGCGGTATTTACATATGCATATTTCGTCGGATTTCAGTATGGCGGGGACTACTTCAGCGCCCGTGAGATCGCCTTCGATTGAAGAACGTGATGACCTCCATACCTGGAGAGATATCTCGGAGGACTTAAAAAATATGGTAAATGAACGTCTAGAGAATGCAAGAGGCACTAAAAATGCAAGCTGTAAAGAAGTTTTATTAAGCAAAATCGGCGAGCTTGCCCAGGCAGTATAGTGGCTTCTTCTAGCCACTATACAGGCAGTGAAGGCTATGGAAATTTCGTCGATATCCTTAACGGCCCAGGAACGTGCTGCCATCTGTGATCAACTAATGAAATCAGAAGTCGACCTTCTGCAGATGTTGCGGAAAATATGATATTCAACCATATAACTGGCTATCAAAAGAACATTATGCAACAGTTAAGTGCTCTAAATAAGAACGTCTCTGATATAGCGGAGAGCAATATGACTATCCCAGCTCTTTGCCGTAAACAAGACTGTGTGATGAACAACAATTTTATTACTGCAATCATTAACGGAGTTATGGAGTCCACACGAACGATGCTCCAAGAGATGCTGGATGCTATGGCGAAAAAACTTAGTGATCTCATTCTAACTTCCAATGAAACCCTTAATAAACTACTTACCGCTCTGATCTTCACGAATAAAGATGAACACGGCTCCCATCTGACTGAAGTTAACAGTGTCTCACTTCTTCAACAAGTCCTGGGACTTGGAAATCCGGTCACCCCTGCGTCCGATGACAGCCGCAAGGAACACTCAAACCACCATGACGATGTAGTTAACAACTCATAGGAACCTGATCCGGAACCCAGTACTAGTTTTTTTTAGTGAAAAATTTACTAAGATAAAACCAGTGAAGCATGTGAGCATACCCCTTCACGAACAGCCTCGTCATACTGTGGAAGTTCAGAATAGTAATGCTGACGAGCATAATGCAAATCAACATTTTAATCAACCTTCTGCCAAACAAACGTAAAAAAAAATGGATCAACGGTGGGGTTCAGGCGGTTGGACCGTTCCAGTTACAAATCGACGATCCATCCGATTAAGAATTGGAAACGTAAGTGAAGATTGCACCTGTGACACTCTGGTAGGACTGCTGCGAAACCACAACCTCAATATCGTGGAGTGCGGCAAATGGATTACCCGCTCTGGCTCCGTTTCTCCCTACGTATTCATACGAGTGGTTGATATCTCGTTGGAGGACAGTTTAATGGAATCGACGTGGCCAACCGATGTGTCGATCCGTCCGTTTTATGAGTCCAATCCCACGTTTAGTACTGACTACTTGTGTGATCCGGAACTGAAAGGGAGGCAGATTCTCTAAAACTATATGGCAAAAAACTGGAGTGGGTTGAAACTTATAAATATCTTGGTGTTGTTATTGACTCTAAACTTACCTGGACTCCCCACGCAACTTATGCGTTGAATAAGGCCAGGAGAGCCAAGTTTAGCTTGATTGCTCTGCTGGGCCGGAATAGTGCTCTAAACATTGATAATAAACTCTTACTCTATAAGGTCATTGTTCGGACTATCTTGACCTATGGTATGCCCGTCTGGGCCACAATATGTAAGACTAAATGGAAAGAACTGCAAACGTTCCAAAACGTTACCCTTAGGACTATTGCGCAAAAAGATCGGAGAATTGTTCGCAATTCCTCCATTTATAATGACTTCAACATGACTCATATTGGCAAATACGTTCAAGGGCTCATGGAATCCATACTGCCCAATATAGAAAATCATAGCAACGAGCTAGTCTCGGGCATTTTAAATCATCCTATGCATAGAAAGAGATATCGTGATCCAAGGCATATACTTGATATTAATTTTGAAGACATTGATAATGTCTTATTTCCAGATTACTGGACTTCATAGGTCGTGTTTTATCTAATACTAGTGGTCTGCTTCTAGTC
>JAHWFO010067295.1:5618-36371 GCA_023313115.1 Rhysida immarginata
TGTATTTTATTGTACTTCAGTCTATTAGCATCAAGTCATTAAACTTGAATTAAATCTTTATATATTTCCGTCTGTTTGTTTGTTTCTCCATAACTTCTGAACCGTGCAACCCCCGAGGCTGAAATTTTGCACAGAGGACCTCGAAGAACTGGGGAGTGTCATGGGCTAGGTCCCGTTCACGTCCGACCTCTCGTTGGCCTCCGACGCTCTTCTAATCGATATTCAGATGGCAAAAATATCGAAAATATAGGAGATATCTCACCAACAAAATGCACGGACCAACAAAGCAAGGCAAAGTTTGTGCCAATAATCGGCAAGTTGTCTTTTTATCAACAATCGGCTGTTTGTGTTTCTATGTTACCGTAAATACTGTATTTAGCGCCGGACCTGAAATACCGGCCCGCCTGCATTAAGGGCCTGGGGGTCCGCTGCATTTTTGCAAATAAGCGCCGGACCTTCAATAAACGCCCGGGCGCTTATTTAAGCTCATTTCGTGGATTTTTCTTCTCTTGCTGCTTTCTCAAGGGAATGTTTGCTCTCCCAAATGCCACTGTTGAAACCGAAAATTAGATAATAGCATAATTGTCTTCTAATTTCTTGCTTGTAATTTTGGATTCAGTCAAGCAACATAGTTGATGAAAAATGAAAACTTCACAGTTATAGCATCAATTTTAATCTCGCAACAGTAAAGTAGGCTGGAAACCATTCTGCGGAGGCTACAGCCAAACAGTTTAGCATTGATCCTAACGAGAATGGAAAACACAGCAGGATACTTTAGAAATGATGAAGAAGGGCGAGAAGTTTGCATAATAGTATCCATCACAGTTGTGCAGAATTTTATAAGCGCCGGACCTGTAATACCGGCCCGCCTGCATTAAGCGCCTGGGGGTCTGCTGAATTTTTGCAAATAAGCGCCCGGGCGCTTAATACAGTATTTACGGTACGTCAACAAGGGCTGATATTAAAATGCTTGCTTTAAGGAGGCTTTAAGTTTTAAGGGGATTAATAATAATAAGGACGGATGAACCACTCAAGTTAGGCGAATGAACCAAGCGGTAAAATTTTGGGGCCCTTAAACTGTAGTTAGGAGCTTCAATTTTGCAGCCCTCAAAATTTACTGCAATTTGATTTTAATAATTAAAGCTTCCTTCCATTAAATAAATTAAGTTACATTCAATTACTTAATTAATTACCCGTTAAACGATAATTTTGTCTATTTTCTATAACATTCGGGGCCCTTTGGTATCCCAGGACCCCACGTGGCCGCTTAATCCGCTTACCGTTAAACCCGCCACTGTCTAATAATATCGCTTGTCTGTTTGTGATTGTAAATGAGTTCGTTCGTTCGGCGCTGTATCGGTTTCGCCCAGGCACTGTTTTGCTTCAAGATATCGAGAGCAAAGTGCGAATGCAACAATAGATTATCATTGTTGGAATTGCAGAGCACACAGACACAAACGACGGAAAAATGGAATTAGATAAGTCTAATAAATAATATTATCAGAAAATGGAAAATTATTCAAATATTATTTATTGGAAACAAATGATCGTGTACATCCACGAAGAAAAAAAACCAAGCCGCATAGAAGGAACTGAAGCCGGCTATCGAGCACCAAATGAAGAGGAGTCTGCCACGTTTCAGCGCAGTTTTCGAAATCGTGCGAATTTTCACCAAGTGGCCAACAACCGGGTGCATTTAATGTAGTTACTTCGGAGTAGATGCATTAAATCGAAACTCTCCTTGCATGCAAGATAGTCATTGCTCTAAAAGATATCCTAGCACCCTGGTAGAGCAAACTATAACGGGTGAATATGGGCATCCATTGTATCGTCGAAGTTCACCACATTAGGGCGAGTTCACATCTTAAGTATGATTACGTTGCCAAGAAATTATTTAGGCTAGGGACGCCATTCGCGTGGAATTTTGGAATTGTTGAAAATTTAGATGAACAAATGATTTTTTTTAAGTCAATTTTTTATGATTTCTTATTCTTTATCGGTTATTAGCAAGTTTAGAATAAGTTCATCTGCAGTAATGAACGATACTTTTTTTTTAAATAAGGGCATTTACCAAAAAAATTTCAAATTATTATATCTTCTCTTTCCATGGGCCGACTGTGGTAAACAAAGCCTACATGTCGCCACAAGCTCTTCCAAACTCAAGTATATGGGAAGCGAAATAGGAGATCTACAGCCACAGCCAGGGCTGAAGAAACGTCAGATCAAAGTATTGTTTTATTTTCATTCTATTCCTTGCTCTTTAAAAACCACGTGCATTATTCTACACGTATGATAAAATCTCCGATTTTTAAAAACATAGAGAAAACATATTTTCTTTAATCTGTGGTAGACTGCTAGAAGGCCATAGTTAGAGAGCACCATGTAATGGGAGCATTTTAAAAGAATTCTTTTCGGTTTTTCAATGTGATTTTTACTGCATTAATTCTAACCGTTTTTTCAAGTGTTCATTTTTACTTGTATATTCACATTAAGATATTGCAAAATTTCATCAAAAAGGAGCCCGAGCAACGCCGGGTATATCACCTGGTACCTAATAAAACTCACGTCTGCGTGCTTCTGTCGATTTATTTTTGCTTCCATTGAATTTTGTTACGTGAAAAGCTCTTTCAAAAAATTCTGGCGTATTTCTGCACCCTGGTCTTTGACAATGAATAATTCATGAAACCCTTAACGGAAATGGCTGTATCCTACACAATATGCATCCTCATACCAATTCCTTAGCGAAGAGTCTTAAACAAATTATTTTGTCGCAGTAATAAGCGGTAAATGGTAGTTTACAGTGGTGACTACTCAAGTCAAATTCATGCGGCATGGCTTTTTGAATTAAAACTGGATGATAACACAACTGAGGGTTGACCTAAAAGTCAGAAAAAACTTTAAATCTCAATAATTCGCACACGGACAGATGAAAAGATTCTGTTTGCACAGGAACGATTGAAATTAAGAATTGTTCGGTTTTAGACCAACCCCAGGCGCTCTACTCTAACCACGGTACAGACATCAGTTTATGCACATTTTTAGACGATAAACTATCGGCTTACAATTGTTCAATGTGTCGTCCGTGATTCACAACACAACCGTCAGACGAGACACCACACTGTTCACTGCATTAAGCAACATTTTTCTCTGTATGGCAGACATATGTTGCCGGATGGAATCTTTAAATGTTGACAATGATGTGTGTTGGTCGCGATACACTTTTGACTTCAGGTATCCTCATAGCCAAAAATCACAAGGCGTCGGATCGAGCGATCTGGGTGGCCATCCATACGGAAAAAATCGACTCCCCAAAAATCGAGTACACAATTCTCCCCAAATGTTGAGCGGAGCAGTCGTTGCACAGGCGCAGCAATATGCGGTGCACATAAAGGTGTACGCAGTGCTTGTAAATCTTGGCAAGTGATGAAGTCGTCAGGTGTCAGTTCATGATTATGTTACAACTTGTACGGAAATCGCTTAATTTTTATTCGCAGTGATCGTCATACACTGCTGTATGAAGTGCCAATCCGCCGGGACACTTCTCTTGCACTGCATTGCCCGAGTGTCGACTCTCTAGCCGAGGTGAGGCCTGGCCATTTCTTGGACATACAGCCAAAAAACCCGTGTCTTCAAATCGTCGTATCATTTTTTTTTCACTGCAGCACACGTCATAGGTCCTTCGCCATCTCGCATTACATACATTCGTCGATATGCCCGCAATGCGACACTGGCACTTTCCTTATTCTGATAATAAAGTTTAAGTAAGAGAGCCTTCTCGATTAATGACAGCATTTCTATGCCTACAATTCCATTACAACGATGTCTGTAATCTGAGAACACCATCTGTTGGTCGAAAACCAAACAATTCTAGCATTAACTTTTTTTCCTGGAAAATAATCTGACTTCCTTCCTTCAATCGTTTCTGTGGGAAGAGAATCTTTTTATATACATTCGTGTGCGAATTATTGAGTTTTAAAGTTTTCCTGACTTCTGGATCGCCTTATATTTGACAAGCGTATGAACAGGGTGCTTTGTTAACAGAAAGGCTCAATTTTGGTTTTCGATATTTCGGGATGGAGATGAATCCTTTGAAGATAACCCCCGCTCTGGACGACCGCCAGCTGTTGATACAAGTCTTAGAAGTTAATATCTTTAGTGGTGTTAAAATTTTGTAAGCCATATTCAGCGTATGACATTTCGGGTGCTATCCTTTAGCCCATTTCTTAAACTGTAAAAGTTTGTTAAATACTTTTGGAAATAAGGAAGAAAGCATGGTACAATTCATGACATTAAATATAACTTCGATAGTGGAATTTGAATAAGTGTCCATTTTCAATTCTAGGAATAGCTCGAGCAACATTTAAATCTCGAAAATTACTTCGAGTAATCAGATCTTCTGAGCCAAGTCCAGATGTTTCAATCTTTAAGATAAGTAAGTGTGGATTTATATATCAGGGGTGAATAATGGGTATTTATGTATATAATACAGATTTTTTTATTGATTGTAATACAGATTTCTTATTTATTTTAAAAAATGTTTATTATTCCAGTTATATCCATTCTTGTTATCCTCTTAAGGCTAGCTTTCGTTCTGTGTTACTTTACCATTGGTAAGAATTTAAAGCAACTTTGTGACTATTCATAGTTTAACCTTCTTAAACGGTTCATAAGAGTTCAATAGAATATTTTAATTTTTACTGTAGGATCTGTCAACATAGACAACTGTCCAGCAGAACGCAAAATACCGTTGTATCTAATAATATCAGGGGTTGCTCTCCTATTGGAAACATGTTTATATTCGTCAATTGATGACGACGATGTTGATGAATCTCCTTCTCGGACAAGCAGATGTGTCTATATTTTAGACATTATATTAAGTATCTTTTTCGTCGCTTGGATAATTGCTGGTACGTGGTACTTATATAAATTCCCATCAATTGTATTCAATTAAATTATACGAGGGACGGTCATAAAGTCATTACAATCAGCCAGAAGATTTAGAGATGGGGTGGCACCACATATGGATTCAGAGCCACACACTTTTGCCAACGACAGACGAGATGCTGGATGCCACTTTTATAAAACTCCTCCTTTTGGCTGTTGTAGAACTGCTCCATCTCGAAGTTGACCTCGTCGTCGTCATGGAAATGCCGCCCATGAAGCGGGTTCTTCAGGCGAGAGAAGAGAGGAAGAGGTCGCTTGGGGCTAGGTCGGGTGAATACGGCGCATGGGGCAGTATTTCGTATGGTCTCATGTGCGGAATGTGCTGACGCATTGTCGTGCAGAAGTCTGACCCTTTTGGACACCTGGCCTCGCCGCTTTGACTAGATGGCCTTCCGTAACTTCGGCAGGACTATCGCCTCCACTTCGCAATTAGTGGCTAGTCACAGATGGAGGGGGCATCTGCCCTGAGGTTTGTCTTCCACCCTTGTCTGGCCGCACTGGAACGTCACCGCACATGGGGACTGTCTCGTACGCTGGGGCATTGTCGCCACTAACTCTTCATGAATTTGTTTGGCGTTGTTCCCTTCAAATGCAGAAACCTTATCATGGCTCGCACCTTCAATTTTCCAACGTGCTGCGCCATATTGTATTCGACTTCTGGAGGCGTTTTGCGGTATTGGATTAAACGCTGCTTTGTATTCTCCAGCCCTCGAGAGAAGTCGCTTTTCAGTGGCACCACACATTTTCAAAGCAGTCGTTCTTTCATGTTGATTGTAAGGACTTTATGCCCGCCCCTCGTATACACACACACATGCACACGCAAATAAATTTAGAAACATTTGTTGAATATTTTATTCCCCCCTCCCTTCTCTTTGCTCCGATTTAAAGTATGTATCGATATGTGGGTTGCCATAGAGTCCATAGGGTTGAAACAAATTTAAGTCAATGAAATCCCGTAAATTCCCTTAGATCTCACAGATTTGTTGTAAGAGGACGTTGCCGCTGGAAATGTTATTCCAACATGTTCCAAACGTCCTCTTAGGGGCTGAAATCTCAGCTCTGGGGCGGATATACAGTATAACATCTTCGTGTTCGTTGAGCCAACCGTGCGCAAGTAAAAATGTCATCAATAAAGAAAATCAAATACAGAAAAAATGCAGTACAACTACGATTCACTAGGGAACTTCACGGAGTAATAATAAAATTCCGATCTGAAACTAATATCAGTAACATCTATACCCAAAAATATATTGATTATAAACAAATTGCGTCCCAAGGTTCACATTTAAAGATTTTATAGGAACATTAAATATGCACATACAGGGCGAAGAGAAAATTACCGAAACAGTCGAATAACTTTAGAACAAAAGGTAATAGAGCCATAAACGTCACATTTACCTATAGGAAAGTGATCGTGCCCGATTGAACAGCAGTATTCCCAGTGCCCCTAGTGTAAGCGCTGAGAAGTCCGAAAACTTTTGAACCATGATAGAGAAAAAGTTCCAATTATATGAATGGAGCAAGATTCCCGCCGACACGGATGTCATTGCGGCGAAAGGCTGCCCTACACGATATTGATATTGTGCAGGGGCCGGTTTAATTTACCGGTATGGGGTATCCGTGACGAATGGCCAGATAGTGTATGTTATATGGATATGAGTCCGGAAACGCTTTATTTCCATGTTAGAACTCATTTAGATGGATAGGTAGGGTGGATGAATTCCTTGGCCTCCGCGCTATCCGGACCTTTTATTTGGCCTTGCTAGACTTAGCCTTATAAAAGCCTCTCAGACTTGTGGGAGCATTTAAAAGCTCTTATGTATGGAACTCTGGTGCAAGAAGGTTGCGAAACAATACGCAATTCTCCAGGATTACATCACCGAATCCGGAATTCAATGCGACGGCGGGTTGATGCATGTATCTAGACTTTTTTCCTGTGTGTTTAACTTTGTCTTTAATGTAAATATATCCAAGAGTATTTGCCCTCGTCTCTTTGACTCAAAATATCATTCATCTAAAATAAATATACGGAATTAAATAAGATCAAGATACTATCACCTTATCATAAAATAATAAAATAATGCAATAAAAACCCTTTCATAACGGGAAATAAACGTACTTTCAATTTTCAACATTCACTATAGTTAAATGACGGGCCCTTAAATGGCTAATGCAAAATAAAGAATCTTCTCTTTGTTTGTCAAGCTTACTGATTGGGCACATTTAGAACTTCTTTTTGTTTAATTAGAAAGCTAACTTGATAAAATTGCCCAATTGCATTAACCAGAACTGACTTATCAGTCATTGAGTTTTATATATTTTTTGGGGTGGGGGAGAATTTAGAGTCATAAAAATTGCTTAATAATTATTTATGACCCGATAAATAAATATATGAAATTATATGATAGTTACAAAATTGTTTTGATGCATAACATTTCATTAGAGTGTACAATTATATCGACATTTCTTAATGCAAATGACTAAGAATTAAAAAAAAACCGGACGTAAAAGAAAGTTGTTTTTTTTTTTAGTTTTTATTTTGAAGTTAAAAAATTTTCTTCGTCCAGTTTTACCGTCGTCCACTTGGTTGGTTAAACTTCAGTTGACCTCGTCCAATTGAATATCGTCCAGTTGACTCGTTCAGCTGTGACGCGCCCTTCTGGAGCGTAGTAAGTTTTCAATATGAAGATAATTTTCTCACAAGAAAATATCTGTATCAGCTGTTAAAGGGAAAGAGCACCTTTTTCGTAGGATTAAAACTAGACGAAAGTATAAGCGTTCGCAGTGTAAAAATAAACATTCCGAGTGTAAAATATCATCCTTGATAAGGCGCTCGCTCGTTTTGGTTAGGAGATCGCGATATTCGTTCCATTCAAACGACAGCTTCTCTAAATAACGTTGCTTTTATACAGGCGATAGTGATTCGAAGTAGCTGCAATTCATTATGTAAAATGTGTCGACTACTAACACATAAACTACGATACGTTAACGTGGGCAAATGGCTAGAACGGAAATAAGTTTTGTCCCAGTGATGTCATTTCCTGTCGAAATGATTCATGGGTTATGTATGTTGTTTTCAGGGGCTAAGGTCAAAAACTCTCACCGGTGAGAAGAGTTAGCGCTTGGTCGGTCAGAAATCCCAGTGAGAAATTTGTGACGTCATTTTAACGCGGTCAGAAACGCCAGTTAGTGCTGCTATGCCTAACCGGTTAGTCTCACCGTCCTCACCGAGAAAAAGACGGTTAGCCCAGTGAGAAATTACGTCATCATTCTCTCACCGGTGAGGGTTTTTGACCTTAGCCAGGATGTCCGTAAGAGCAATTGTCATTAAAACAGTTTAATTATTTAATGATCATAAACTGTTTGTGTGTATCCTTTTATTAATTTGACTTTAATATCTTTGCAGGTTGTGTCTGGATTTACAGAATTTATCCACCGGACTATATACATTCTGAAGCTGCAAATTTCTGCAATAAAACTGTTTACTTATTTGCATTCTGGACAAACACAATAATTATAGTTATATTAATTCTAGCTGCTTTTTTCGAATGTTTGCTTTTATGTATTGCAAGTATGATCATAATCGCATAGAATTTTTCTGTTTTGAAAGTTGTTATTTATCAGAGAAATAAACGCTAATAGGCACAGCTTTTCAAGAACACCAGCAGTATGGTATTATTTCGTAATTTCTTTTATAAGCCTACAGTATCTGAGAAGAGACAATACTCAAGCCATCTTTTTTTCCAAAATAACTTTATTACAACAAATAGAGCATGTTTTTGCATTGTGAATTTTTTCCTTAGAAGCATACATGTATTAATATATAATTGTTTCCATAAGGGAAATTTACTGTAAAAATCAAATAATATTTTTTCATTTTATTTTATTAAACGTTTGCTCGAAAAATGAATCTTAGCTCTAGTGTCTCATTAGAAAACATTTGTGCTTTACTCTTATTAGTAATTACATAAAGATTATCATAAATACAGGGTGTCACAAAAATAAAATACACAATATATACCTTGATTATAAAATACACTATATGTCCATTCGTCAGCTCTCCAAAAGCGAATGGGATTATCCATACACTTCATACAACCTATAAAAGACCTTGACGGGTTAGAATACACTCAAAGCAGCCTACTGCAGTCAATATGAACAGACGACGCGAACTTAGTGCGAAGGAAAGAGGGATGATCAGTGGAGCCCAGGTTTGGGCATTATATCAAGGCCTCCTAGATAAAAAGGCCCGGACACTATGCGCTGATGACGTCACAAAAGGAGGGAACGTAGCCGACGAAAAAGACAGGCCACGGCGCGGAAAAGTCACCTGATCATCCTAGGCTGAATAACAATGTAATCATCATTGTTTCCATCTTGGATTTTAAGAATCAGTATTTTTTCGTTTGTTGAAAACAGTGAAGATTGGATTGCTGATCAGCCTACCATGGTCAGGTGACTTTTCTGCGCCGGGGCAACGCCTCCTAAAGATAAGGCCTGAGTGCGAAAACGTCATACATTGTTACATCATCATCCGAAGATACGTTTAATCGCATTTCTACCAATAATAAGCCCTGAAATGCGATTAAACGTCTCTTCGGATGATGATGTAACAATGTCTGACGTTTTCGCGCCCAGGCCTTATCTTAAGGAGGCGTTGGCCGGGGCCTGTCGAGAAGGGAATGAGGGCAGGCTACGAGGAGGGAATGAGGGCAGCGAGAAAACAATACAAGGAAAATTAAAAAACCTCGTAGCTAATTAAAGGAAAACATCGATGGACATTTTTGAGTTTTCTATTGTTTTAAAAATATTGTAGGTCTTTTCTAATGTTTTTTTGAAAATATTGTAGACTTTTAATAATATTTAAATCATTAAATTCAATAAATAAATTTTGATTTATAGCTGTTTTTAATTCTAGTTCAAGCATCCTAATCTAGAGCTTAATATGTAGGCCTACTTGAAAAACTACGAAGGATACAGGCTAACTCCAAATCTTAATTATAACTATTTATATGTGAACATTTGTTTTATTTATAAATGCTAGTAATATGCAAATAGCAGAAAATTCATTCAATATACTTATAGTTAGGCCTAATTCACTGGACCTGATGCTTCTCGATGTTCATTCTGTTTTTATTTGTCTGCAATATGTTTTAAGTGGTTGCGAGTGGTTTCTTTTATTCTGAATCTTCTAAAATGTTATTCAAACTTTTAGAATGAACAATTAATTTAATGCAAATGATTTTCATCAAATTTGAGTGTCGCTATCGCTTGAACATGATCTAAACATGAAGGATCGTTTACAAACGTCGTCGGTGACTTAAATGAACAGAAACAAAATAAATTTTTATGCCTACTTGAAGAATATGTTAGCAATCCATGGTTCCTTTACAATATTATGTGAAAGAATTATATTAAATAGTTCATGCTGAATGATAAAATGATCTGTATCCGCACATAAGCTCAGCAGTATCGCCTGCATTGTCCACATCAATCTTCCCTCCTTTGATTACATGGCCATTCCCATCATGCTCGAGCTGTCCGGGCCTTGTTATCTAGGAGGCCTTGATTATATCCGTGAGATTTCAAACAAATATCATATATCCCACTCGACAATGAGTCATGTTATCTTGAAGTGAAGCGAGAGGGATATAACATGCCAACCTAGACCCAGTAAACCGACGAAATTGACAGATCGCGACCGTCGATGCTTGAAACGTCTGTTGGTGTCAAACCGGAAGGCTTCGTTATAAATGTTGAAACAGGACTTTTTATCGGCATCGTCTGGTGATGCAAGTGATTGTACCGTCCTCTGGGAGATCGTCGCACTTGATTTTCATGGATGAGCATCAGTTCACAAGCCAACACTCACAGCAATATGCGGTTAATATGACCCGTTTGTGAGAGTCTTATGATTCTTCCAATGTGACCTATTTAAAAGAGTCATTGGACACAGATGTCAGTAAGAGTTGTTTGACTCGAATTTCCGAGTCGCCATTATCGGGTCAATTGATTCGACTGTACAAGTCTTAAGACTCATTAACGGAATGTTTACTATATGCGTATTACATACATATTTATATATTTTCACAGCTACTTAAACATTTATATAGCCATATTTATACAAATTTACACACATGTATACACAATATACACAAGTTTACATAAGTCTACACACCTATTTACACAATTTTACACTTTCGTGCACATTTGTATACAATATTTACACAACTTTACACACATTTAAACGCACACGTTTATAAATTTATACACAGTTAAACATGTTTACGCTTATGTACACCTCTGTACAGCTTATTTACACAAGTTTACACACATTTATACATATATGTGCACAAATTTACGCATGTGTATAGACAATTTACGCATATGTACAGCTTATTTACATAAGCTTACAGAAATATGTACATAAATTTACACACGTATATATACAACTAGAAGAAGTACCCGGCGTTGCCCGGGATTATTACACTTGGGATGTAAACAGAACAATCTCAAAAATTAAAATAAATTTTGCAATATCTTAAAAATAAACACATGAAAATGCTTAGAATTAATACAGTAAAAATTCTTAATGAAAATTCGAAAAAAATCTTTTTAAAGGCTCAAAATGGATGGACTGCTCCAATAATTTCTTACTCAGATAATCTTACTTCAGATCTACACTTGATGTTGTTGCAATTTCCACTCTTCTCTCGCTGTGTTGAAGCAAAATTTGGCCTTTCATCACTTTGGGTAGTCTAGCGGTCGCCAATTCTTCTATTTACTTGCTTCCCATTTGCTCAATACAGCACGGAGCTAAAGGTTTGCTTTCTCTGTCGTCTTTCCACTCTTTCTCAATAGTCTGCTAACTCTTCATTATCTCCAGCTACTGATCATTTTTAAAGATTTTCAAGAAATTGTTAAGTACTAAGAACTCTCTTTTCTAAGAAAAACCTGAATAACAGGAATTCTATGCATTGTTACAAATTGAAACTTATCCATATTGCATCATCATTTTATGTTCATTGTTATAATTCTTGGAAAGGATTGCTTTATCATTGCATCATCATTTTGAGCTCATTGTTATTGGTGAATTGCATGTTGAAACCATTGTTGATACCTATTGTTGCACAAACTTTTATTTGCATTGTTGGTCATGAGATATATATTGTTGGTCCGTGCAGAGTGTTTGTGAATTGCGTGTTGATACCATTGTTGCAAAAACTTTGTCTTGCATTGTTGGTCATGCGATATTTCTCATTAATATGCCCTGCCATAACCATGAATATCGATTTTTTATCAATAATTATTATTTTTTCGAAATCTGAAGTAGACAGTGACCTTCCTCATGCTTTGAAGGTCATGTATGCGAAATTTCATCAAGATCGGAATAAAACTGTAGATTTGTATAAAAAACGTACACACAGACCCACAGACCCACCCACAGACCCACAGACCCACAAACATCCTTCTTTATATATATAGAAGACTAGCAAAGGTACCCGGCGTTGCCCGGGATAATTACACTTGGATGTAAACAGAACAATCTCAAAGGATTAAATTAATTTTTGCAATATCTTAAAAATAAACACATGAAAATGCTTAGAATTAATACAGTAAATATTCTTAATGAAAATTTCGAAAAAAATCTTTTTAAAGGCTCACAATGGTGTTGGACCTCTCCAAGGATGCCACTGCTAGTATAAATAGTTTCTTACTCACGTAATCTTACCTCAGATGTATACTTAGTGTTGTTGCAATTTCCACTCTTCTCTCAATGTGTTGAAGCAAAACTTGGCCATTCATCACTTTGTGCTGTCTAGCAGTCGCCAATTCTTCTATTTACTTGCTTCCCATTTGCTCAATACATCACGGAGCTAAAGGAGTGCTTCCTCTGTCGTCTTTCCACTCTTTCTCAATAGTCTGCTAACTCTCCATTATCTCCAGTTACTTATCATTTTTAATGATTTTTCAAGAAATTGTTTACTACGAAGAACTCTCTTTTCTAAGAAAAGCCTGAATAACAGGAATTCTATGCATTGTTACAAATTGAAACTTATCCATATTACATCATCATTTTATGTTCATTGTTATAATTCTTGAAAAGATTGCTTTAACATTACATTATCATTCTGTGCTCATTGTTATTGGTGAATTGCGCGTTGATACCATTGTTAATGCGAACACAATGGGCCTATTGTTGCACAAACTTTGCCTTGCATTGTTGGTCATGAGATATTTCTCATTATTATGCCTTTCCATAACCATGAATATCGATTTTTTATCGATATTTATTATTTTTCCGAAATCTGCAGTAGACAGTGACCTTCCTCATGCTTTGAAGGTCATGTATGCGAAATTTTATCAAGATCGGAATAAAACTGTAGATTTGTATAAAAAACAGACCCACAGACAGACCCACAGACAGACCCACAAACATCCTTCTTTATATATATAGATAGATATATACGGATATACATCTATTCACACAGATTTACATACGTCTATACACCTATTTACACAAGTTTACACTTTTGTACACTTCTGTATAGCTTATTTACACATTTACACATTTACACATTTGTACACTTCTGTATAGCTTATTTACACGTGTATATACCAATTACTCAGGCTTGCACACCTAGTTACACAATTTTACACACGTGTATACTGGTATTTACACAAGTTTACATTTGTATACCGACCTGTATTTGTATTTTATCATCTCTATAGTCAAAATTCGCCAGCAGAAGATAGAAGTCCAAGCTTGTAGGCAGAAAAAAGGATATTAAAATGATAAATCTGTTGCTAAATTCTAAAATAACGATCGCCATGTACATAGAGTTGACAGCTCTTGAACGGTAGATAACAATAGGATAAGAAACGACATCTTTTTAAAATTTTTAAACATCAATTTTTTTTTATAAAAATCATTTATTTATTTAACAATACATTCAACCAGGGATGGATGAAAGTAAATCCATCCCTGATTCAACTTATAATGTACAATGCAATAAATTCACCATCAACTAACAGAATTAATTTGCAGAAAAATCAAGGGATTATTTTTATTGTAACCATTACATCGTTCTCATTATAAATCTGCAAGATTCCTTTTCCATTCCTTTGGGTAAGCTAAATGGAAACTATGACGTATTGCTGAAGAGGAAGGTTCATATTAGTATCCTTGGCAATCTGAAATACAGAAAAAAGGATGAGTTTTAGATCAATGATTTACACTCCCTACAATAATGGAAAGGGAAACTGTGACATTTTATTTTAGTTAATATCATATTCGACCTCCGTGCTGAAATTAAGTCAGTCACCCTTCTTACTTTCTATAAGGCTCCGATATACAGCTTCCGGTGTTTAGATCCATTCTTGCTACGAGAAACTAGCCATGCTGTTAGCAGTCGATAATAATGAATGCTGTTCAGTGGAAATGCATTTCAGATCACAACGAGTAAATAATAAATAATCGTAACAATAATGAATAAGAAAACGGGTTAGCAAATAAAGTTGGAACTATTAAATAAGTATAATTTACGTTAGAAAAAAGTGTAGCTTACTTAGATCGCTGTTTTCGTTCAATTTTTCTTAGAACTGGCAAAATTTGAAGGAGCAAGACGAACAACGTTGGAGAATGGCTTATTAAACGTTGGGTTTTTGAGGGAGCCTGTTCTCGCGCTCAAGAGTTGAAGAGACTATCCCTACTGATAGATAGTCTCTAGATAACTTGTACCATCCATATTCATATTAAAGAGTAATATTATTTCTAATAATTTTGTATTAATCTTCTTACTAACAAGAACGGCGGAATCGTCCAGTATCGCTATTCGCCATGTTTTCGTAACTTGATTTCGTATCTCTACCGGAAATGATTCCCTTTTCCTATGATTGGGCTCGTAAAGCTGTGTATGGCGCTGTTAGATGAGTCGGAGGTTCGTAAACACTTGAAGATGGATGGTACAACTTACCTACGAAGTACTGTATTCTTATAATCGAGTCAGAGAGCTATAACCTAATAAAATGAGTCCTACGATCTGGAAATTGCTGTGAGTGAAATATCACAGCCCTCAATGCGATCCGTCGGTTACAGTGGTGGAAGGAATGCCGCCACTGAACTACAGAACAATGGAAAACCATCCTATGGAATGATGAGATTTCACTACCAGTTGTGGCGATCCGATAGATGCGTGTGGGTTTGGCGAATGCCCGGCGAACGAAATTTACAAGACTGTGTCGTGGCAATAAGTGACAATCTGATCTGGTCCTGCTTTTCGTGCTATGGTCTTGGTCCTCTTGTTTTAGCATGCGAAACCATGAATGCCGAAGCATATAAAATTATTCTGGACAATTCTGCGAAACCAACATTATGGGAACACTTAGGTAATGGCCAATACCTGTTTCAGCACGACAATTCTCCTTGTCATATAGCAGGCGTCATTAACACCTGGTTTGAGGAAATGGGGGTGAGGAAACATGACTAGCCAACCCAAAGTCCAGACCTCATCTCCACTGATGTAAATATGTATGATATTATGAAATCTGAGTCATTTTAGCAGGTGCCATTAATGATCCTAAGTTTGATTACATTTATCGGCTACTAACAAGCCATTACCTCACTTGGATCATCTTAAGTTTTATTCCTAAATGCGCACTTATACTAAATAAGATATTGACGGACAGTTACCCTTCATGGTAAGGAAAGAACTTCATATAGCCTTTGAGTGGGTATTGGACGAATTGGAGTGCCGGTTGGGAGCCAAGCTAGACCGCTTCAAAGAAGACCACTGAGTTATTTGCCAATTTGAAGGATGAATGCAGCAAGATTCCCGTCGATACCTATTGCAAATTGGTAGAAAGTCTTCCTCGGATGTCATTGCGATATAAGGCGGCCCTACAGAATACTGATGCCGTGCAGGGTCCGGGTTAACTTATTTGTAGGAGGTGTTTGGTGACAAATGGCCAGATAGTGTATTATAAACTCTATAATGTACACGTGTAATGAAACACATATTTAAATATCAGTGCATAAATACAAATTTTTTAACCATAAAGAAACAACTTAATTAACTTCAACATGTGCGCCGCTGGTAGCATGCAAAATATCCAATTAACATTCACTTTCACGCCGCACATTCTGCCACATTTGTGGTGCAACATTTTTAATTTCATGTCTGATGCGCTGTCGCAAGTTTGCTAGATCTGAACTGTTGTTTTGTTCATAACAACACACCCCAACGAAAGAAATCTAAAGAGGTAATGTTCAGTGATCTAGGGGAAGTTGGGATTGAACCATCTCTGCCAATGAATTAGAAAAATCTCTGAAGCTCGTGTTAAAAGTTAAGGGATTTACAAGATTGAACTGTTTCGGTCCTCGAAATGTCATCAAACTTTGCAAAAAGAAAATGTAGGCTTCATTAACATACAAGAGGCATAGGGACATGTTTTTTTGGCTATGACACCCTTTATGGAGGCAATGTTGTGTTATTTCGCTAAATATGTAACGTTTCACATCTGTTTCGTTACTCTTTTGGATAAATTATTGTCTCTTATGTTTATTTGCATGATGTCTTGGATGTCTTGAGGCAGGCTGGTCCCAAGTGGAAGTATCCCAAGCTTGGCACGTTTCAAGAAGTGTTTCTGCATGTTGTGGAGAACATTTCAACAACAAAAATATCCAACTTTGTTCCAAAAATGGTCGTCCACGTTGCACCACATCCCGGAATGCCGATTTCTCGCCCTAAATGCCAGACGCTATAGGTGATCCACTGCAGAGGTCTCACTAGGGACTTAGCGGCGTCTATGGACATCTGTTTCGAGGAATACAGTCTACAGGCGACTTCTTGCGTTCCAGCTTTATGCTTGGAGACCCATGATCAGAGCATCCCATTGAACCTGGCTCACCGGAGAGCGCGACGGACATGGTGCAATGAACATTAAACCTGGACAGAAGTACAAGTAAGGCTCTCTTATGTTCTCCGACGAATCCCGCTTTAGCCTGAAAGGCGATTCTCGGCGTGGTTTTATCTGGAGAGAGCAAAGGAAAGAGAGATTAGTTGTTAGTTTCCAATTGTCAGGACGACTTCGTAGCCAAATAATTCTCTTTTCTTCATTTATTTGGAAATATAAAAAGTCTAAAGCGTTTAAAAACTTGAAAGCGAAGCGTTTGACCAAAAACAGCAGGGTATAGGTATACTCTATCTATTGTCTGTGGCGCGATAAATCCTTACAAAGCAATATCATCGAACAGTCGGTTCGGAGGTGGTGGGGTTGTGTTGGTCTGGGCTGGCATCATGATAAGTGCACACAACCAATGTTATGTGTTTGAGCGTGGTAAGTGATCTTCTAGGACTATTGCTGGGACATCCTACAACGATATTTGCGACCAGAGTTGTTCCACTACATTGAAAACACTATCGTCCACACCAACAAGATAGAAAGAACTGAAATTCCGTCCGCCATTTTTGTATAGTACTGGGTGATTCAGTCAATTTCTGACCATTTCACTCGAATGATGTGCATTAGGGATAAACAATTGAAAGAATATGAGCGCCATATCGAATTTCTAAATAGTTGGAGTTTGTATTGTTGCAACGGCGCTGCATGAAAATCGTATTGTTGAAAAATGGTGACCGCTTTATCAACAGAGCAGAAATGCAAGGTTGTTGAATGGTATTTCGAAACAAAATCACCTGTAACCGTGCAAAGAAAATTCCGGGAGGAGTGTAAGTGTCGAGACGCACCAGGCAGGCAAGCAATCATGGATTTTGTCAAGCAATTTCGTGCCACTGGGTGTGTTAAAGGCAAAAAAAAAGGCGGGAGCGAAGCTTGTGTTCGAATGGCCGAAGTTGTCGAAAATGTTCGCACAAGGTCGGTCGATTCCCCAACCAAAAAATCTGTTCGCCGCCTATCCATTAAAGAAGGGCTCTCGTATACCACGACGTGGCGAATTTTCAGAAAGGATTTACACCTGTTCCCGTATAAGATCCATGTTTATCAGGAGTTAACAGATACTGGAAGACAGAAGCGACAACAATTTGCGATGGAGTTTGGAGCAGAAATGGAAGCCAACCAGGACATTGTGGACAACCTTCCATCTGTCAGGTGACGTTAATAAACACAACGTTCGTTTTTGGGGTTCCCAGCACCCTCATGAGATCCATAAGTCACCTCTTCATCCACGAAAGGTTATGGCTTAGTGCGTAATTTCCAAGAGGCATCATTGGTCCGTTCTTTTTTGAGGGCAGCGTAATGTCACAGGCTTACCTTAACATGTTGGAAACCTTCTTCATCCTCGAGCTGCGAAGGAGGCGTATACCGCTTCAACATCAATGGTTTCAACAGGATGGGGCTAGGCCTCACACGACTAATGACTTTCAGAAATCGTGTCATTTCAAACAGGTTTCCAGATCGATTCGGGGGTGGCTTCCTTTGGCCCCCTACGAGTCCTGACCTAAACCCATGTGATTTTTACCTCTGGAGGTTCCTTAAAGACAGTGTATTCACTACAGCACCAAGAACCCTAGATCAGCTGCGACAAGCTTCCCTCCGAGTTGCGTTGCTTTATCTTTATTTCCCGCGAACTTGCATCAAAATATCACCCCCGAAAATCGATTTTTTTTTCAGTTTTCGCACCCTTAAAATTCGAATATCGAAAATCGGGGAAACTAATTTTTTGGCACGGTAGCTAGAAACCTTCCTACAAAATTTCGAAGATCTGCGTTTATTGGTGGCGGAGTCAAGCGACCGAACGTGCAACTCCTTTCTGCACCCCCGGGGAGGCAAGGGTTCCGAATTTCGAAAAACCCCGTCTTAACACGCCCCTACGCTGTCCGTCCTACGACCCCATCGAATTTCGAGTCCGTGGCCCCAGTAGATTATGCTGTGCGATGAGGAGTCAGTCAGTGAATGTCCTCTTTTAAATATACAGGGTAATTCTGAAAAAGTGTGTATAACTGTAAGCAATGACAGAGGTGACCAAAATAAACATTTTCTTTTAATACAATGTGGGTCCGAATTTGAACGCTAACTGAGATATGAACAGAAATAAAAATGCCGCCACCAAGATCAACAAGTTAATAACTCAAGTTCTGCAATGCCTAGAATAATGAATTTTAGAGGAATAATAGGGTACATAAAATTGTGTATACCGTTAAAATTTGATCGTATTCCAACAAATAGTTTCCGAGTTACCCATTCAAAATCGTAACAGTGCTCACATGCGAGTACTAACCAACACGTATTAGTTGAGTGCGTAACTCGGAAACTACTCGTTGGAATTAGATCAAAATTTAAACGTATAAAGAGTTTTATGTACCCCTTTATTCCTCCAAAACTCATTATTCTAAACGTTGCAGAATCCGAGTTACTAACTTGTTGATCTTGGTGGCGGCATTTTTATTCCTGTTCATATCTCAGTTAGTGATCAAATTCGGACCCACATTTTATTAAAAGAAAGTGTTCATTCTGGTCACCTCTGTCACTGCTTACAGTTATACACACTTTTTCAGAATCACCCTGTATAGACTAGCTGATATACCAGGCCTTGCTCGGGCTCTTTTTTGATGAAATTTTGCACTATCTAATGTGAATATACAGAAAAAATGAACACGCGAAAAAAGCTTGAATTAATATAGTAAAATTTCATATTGAAGAATCGAAAAGAATTCTTTTAAAATGTTCCCAATGGATGGCCTATCCAACTACCGGCCCTTCAGCAGTTCTACTCGACTTAGCTCGTTTTGGAATGTTCTCTATAGATGAGTGAGTTTGACGCAATGCCAGAGAAAAGAGGTGGAGAATAATGATCATTTTTTCTGTATATTCACACTCATAAATTGCAAAATTAAAAAAAAAAAAAAAAAAAAAAAGCCGAGCAACGCCGATAAATCGGTTATCAACTAGTTCATGATAAATCGAAAAATATTCCTAGACAGATGAAATAAATTTTAAATCAAATGACAAAATCCATATTTTATGACTAGTGTAAAAACTAAGCCTTTCAACATGCGAGTTTGTATGTTAATTTATGAAAACCAAAACAAAAAACAAAAAACAAAAAAATCCGGTTGAAATCCGGAAAACATAAAATACCGGAAAATTGGATTCCACATAATCAAGAAATAAACTAAGCAGGCAGCTGATCTTGTTAATTGCCATCACCGTACCAAATTTCATTAATCTAGACCTATTTATGCTCGCAAAATACTGGAAAAACCGAAAGATCGCATATTTTTATGAAGAGCCATAGGGGGGCAAAGGGATAAAATATGAAAAAAAGCAGAAATTATTTTTTGCAAATATATGTGAACTATTCTTAGTCCAAATATCCAAGTCGTACGTGAATTTGCCACGAGTGGGGTTGACCAGACGCGAACGTCAAAATTAGACCTAATTTGGGATTTTTTTTGGATTTCTGCTCCCCTGATAATCGATTTTGAAAAATCAATAAATACGTCTTTTAAATAAGTCTTTTACATCCTCGTGTTCAATTTTGAAGCTCTCTGCATTTTCGGCAAAAACACAAAACAGGGGGGCCAATCCTTGAGCCCTCCACAAAGCGAAAATGAAAAAAAACCCAAAAAAACAGAAATTGTTTTTTTTCTTTTGGAAATATCTCCGAGAACCTTCCGTCCAAATTTCTTTGCTTTATCTTTATTTCCCGCGAAGTTGCGTCAAAATATCAGAAATTTTGTGAAACACCTCCGAAAATCAAGTTTTTCCAGTTTTCGTACCCTTAAAATACGAATATCGAAAATTGGGGAAATTAATTTTTTGGTTAGAAAAATTTCGAAGATCTGCGTTTATTGGGGGCGGAGCCAAGCGACTGAACGTGCAAGTCTTTTCTGCCCCCCTGGGTGGGCAAGGGGTCTGAATTTCGAAAAACCATGTCTTAGCACGCCCCTATGCTATCCGTCAAATGACCCCACAGAGTTTCGAGTCGGTGGCTTCGGTAGATTTTGCTGTGTGATGATGAGTCAGTGAGTCAGTCAGTGGATGTCCTCTTTTATATACAGGGTGTAAATTATCTCCTTCAAAAAAACTACACTACCGTGTAGACGAAATTCAGGTGATTAAAGTGATATAGGACACTTGGGGTCGCAAATCGCAAGCAACGCCGTAAATTGAACCTCAAACTAAGCTGAATAGCGTGGCACTGCGTAGCACGAGCCAAATTTGGGCGACTGTGTTCGCAAGGTGCAGCCCGCCAAAAGCTAATTGAACTACCAGTATTTGTTCATTTCCTCTATACTTTTTGATGAAAAACATGATAAATGCTATCGGTATTAAAGAAGGTTGGTATTGCTCGTGTTTCTGACTCCAGCGTGAGAGCAGAGTGCGTCACGGTGTGAAAGGCGGACCTCTTCGGGATCAGGTAATGGGAAGCGGGGGAACCAGCCAGGCCACGCCGCGCGAACACAGTCGCCCATAATTGGTTCGTGCCACGCAGTGCCACGCCATTCAATTTACGGCGTTGCTTGCGATTTGCGACCCCAAGTGTCTTATATCACTTTAATCGCCTGAATTTCGTCTAAATCGTTGTGTAGATTTTTTGAAGGAGATAATTTACACCTTGTATAGACATTTTTCAGATGCGCATTTCGCCGCTAGATGGCAGAGCAGCGCTACTTCCGTTCGCCATTATGAGATGTTGACTTCCGTCTGGATTTTTGAGATATTAGTTTACCCTCGAATCACTAGCACAGCCCTTGAAAGAGTGACAAATGACACTCGATCAAGGTCTGAAGGTCAAGGGCTACTCGAAACACCCAGATTCCAATCGTTAACGTATTAACCGTCTTCCCTCATATGAGTGTTGCTTGATCCCTTCCTTGAAGAAACCAGTCATGGGTTTGAAGATATTTTTAACGAAAGTGACGAAATTTTCGCATGGAAAGCGTCACGTTGCTACGCAACAACAATGGAGGACATAGGTCAATGAAAAGGAGTGATGCAACTTCTGAGAAACAAGGAAGTAGAAAAGAAAATCTTTTGTTTAGTGTTGCCTACACAAATAAAGCTTATTTAACAAAAAAATTTTGCCTTAAATAAATTATTAAATAGCTAAATATATTTTATCATTTTACATTTCTTAAATATTAATTTTAGGCTAATTAAGGGAATTAATAGTTCATAAGCTTAATAAAATAAACGAGAAAATTTTTTAAATACTGCTGCATATCAATACATGAAGTAATAATACTGTTTCGTATAAAATAGTAATAATTTTTAATAGCATAATGTTAGAACGCGCATATAATTTAAGAATATACATGCATGTTTAAGAATATACATGAAAATACGCATAGTATGAATTTCGCCACAGCAATTTTTCTTCCCTCCCCCCGCTTCTATTCGTTTAAACTCCTCCTGTATGGAGCACATTTCAAAATGAACGTTTTTAATACGTTTTTAATACGACGGTGTCTCGCAACAAGATATAACGATAGCTTTCAATTAAAGGCGTTCTATAACTTGTTCGTTTTTCGCGCTGAAGTAAAAACAATGCAATGGCATGACATTTTTACTACGAAGCGATGAAATGGCTCTCATGCTGTTTCACTAGATCAGCTAGGTGGAGTAGAGAATTCGCTCCGCAAGTGGCCAAAATTGGTCACTTGAAATTTGGAGTGGCAAACTCTCTGTACACTCCCTTGAATGTGGTCGCTGGAGTAGGAAACCTACTCGACTGGACTCTTACAGCGCCTAGTGATTCGGCCCTAAGATCTCAGTTTTCTGTGTAGTGGTCCGGATAGTGTCCGGATAAACAACTTTTTAGCGACGGATAACTCTGAGTATACATAAGAATTTAAGCCAAATTTTCCTGTTTTCCACCGAAAACCACCCAATTGTGTGGATTTCAGTTTGGCTTAAGTATCTGCTGCTAGTGTGTTAACAGTTCGTTAAGTTTTAATCTTCACTATCCGCACATCGCACGATGACTGATCATGCGACCAAGGTAAGTGAATGTATTTTTAAAGACTGGGGGGGGGGGGTTCCCCCCCCCCCAAAAAAAAAAAAAAAAAATCTCTAACGAACTAATGTATACCCCCTTTTTTATTTAGTCACAGTAAATGGCTAAGAAGTGATGGTTAAATTAATAAAAATTTTATTTCCTTGGTCGCATGATCAGTCATTGCGCGAGGTGCGGAGAGTGAAGATATAACGAATCTAAATATTTCATGTGTATATTTCACATTTTCCATCCACTCTCAATCCTCGTATTAAAGGAAATATATAATCTATAGTCTACATATATTTTATGTAAAAAAAATGTGCAATAAATTTAAATGAAACTGTATGTTTACAGACGTATACATTTCTGCGTCTTGAAATTTATATAAACATTAATCTAACAATTTAAATGAGTAAACATTTAACATTTTTGTATTTTAAATGAGTTTTTATCTTATCTGCGATTAAATCAGTCATTTTTGATCCAGAACAAAAGCTTAATCCAAACGTTTCTTGTTCAAGCTTAGTGCTCAAATCGCTCAAATCAACATCTCATAATGGCGCCCAAGTCAGGTGACCACGTGAGCAGAACTTCCGCTGAAAAAGGTCTATATAGATTTAAAATTTGGTACTAAGGGCTTAATTTTTCATTTCAAAAATCGGGAAGGGAGGCATATGCCGTTCAAGTTGTAGTTCACAGAAGTTCTGTTATTAATTTTTTCTGGGTAATGGACGATGTCCACGATAGAAATTGCGCATGCGCTATTGTTTTACTGCCATCTGGTGGCTTATTTTGAAAGCGGTCAACCGGGTCACCATGTGCGCTACCAAAACTGAAAACGTGAATTATCTCACAAAATATTCACCTCTGATATCTCTGATACATTAATTTCTTTTTCTGGACTTAGTTTTCCTTAACGAGATGCTCTGTTTGCATTTTTGGCGTTTCTTCGTTGAGAGCGATTTAATGCAAGCTCAAGCTAAAAAAAATTAAATAAATTAAATTTGACATTATGAAATTAAATATTCACGATTTTTTTGAAGTTTATTAATTTCTTCATGAAATATATCCATCAAATTTATCATAGCATGTTTTTTTCTTTTTGTTTTTTGTTTGTTTTTTAACCAAATTTTATAATCAGCTTTTTGATTATAAAATATTGCATATTTATTAAAACCTAATATATATCATATTACAATAAAAATTGGAATTTAAGATAAAAAAAATTAACAGTTTATGAATTTTGGGAGTATATAAGTGAAATTTATATGAATTTATATGTCTTATTCAAATTGACTGAATACAATGAAAAAAGGGGTAGCACGTCCCCGAAAGGTCGCCTTCCCTTTTCTATTTGTAATTATAATATGATATTGAAGAGTTTTTGCAGTTTAATTTTTATCTTCTCTTTGAATATAATAAGATGCATTTTTAACCATATCAATTTTTAAAATTGTATTAACTATTTCCGAATACATTGACAAAAGGGTAGCATATTCGTGAAATGTTTATAGTTTTTTAATGTTATACCTAAACGTAATTTATACTTCAACTCTACATAAATTACTATACTTCAAGTCTGAAAACTGTCGTGAATTTAACGATAAAATATGTAAAAGTTAAAACTATTACATCAAAAGGGAAATGAAAGCTGCAGTAAATATGTCATTATTTTGATCTTTCGGAAAACAGTGCCATTAGTTGCTTTATTTTTATAATTTTTGCAGGAAGGCACAGCGAGTCATGCTTTCAGACTAGTGTTGTTGGAAGTATCGATAAAATCGATATATCGATCTAGCGTGGACGATCCGATTCGATATATCGTCTCTAGAAATCGGTTAACCAACCTGAGGAGGCAGCGATAAGGTTATGTACATGCGCGACTGAAATATAGTTTCCAACATAATATACTTCTAAAAAGTTTGAAAAGCCTTGGCAAGTGCTGTATTAATTTAATATACAGGGTGTAAATGGACGACGTTTCACAAATTTAAGGATATGTAGAGGGTGAAACGGAGCAAAAAAGTCTAGTCGCGTTTTTTGATCTGAGGCTCTGTTAAAAAGTTATAGCGCTAAGTTAAAAATTGCTCAGCGTCTGTACCAAAATAGATTTCCGGAAGTGACGTCACGAAACTTTAAAGCGTTATAACTTTTTAACAGAGCCTCAGATCAAAAAACGAGACTAGACTTTTATGCTCAGAATTTCACCCTCTACCTGCCATTTTATTTGGGCACGACCTTTTAGAATCACCCTGGCCGATACCGAACTTTAAAGCGATATAACTTTTTAACGGAGCCACAGATCGAAAAACGCGACTAGACTTTTTTGCTCAGAGTTTCATCCTCTACATATCCTTAAATTTGTGAAACGTCGTCCATTTACATCCTGTATTAAGTTTGTAAAAATATCTAGAGTCAATACTAGCAAGTAATAATTATATTTAAAATAACGCTAGGAACTATATGTCAAAATACAGGATATACCGTAACAGTTTTCGCATGTTTATTTTAAATCGATTCGTCACAAATATCGAATATATCGCTCAGTACGATACAGGAGAATCGATTTCTATAACGATTCGATTCAAAAGAAAAACCAACAATTTCTATAAAATTGGTTATAAAAAATGGTTATAGAAAAACCAAAAATTTCTATAACTATTTCAGACCCGGAATGAGGGTTAACAATGTTGTTATAAGAGGGCGCGCGAGTTACGTGGACATCGTCCATTAAAACTTTTACAATAGAGAAAATCCTGTAAGATTAACATACGCCCTTAAACAGAAAATCAAGCAGTGTTGCCAGATCAGTAGTTTTCCCACCAGATTTAGTGGATTTTGCACTGAAATTATGCAAAAATCCACTAAATTCCACTAAAAAAACCCACTAGAAATTGCATTAGAACAATAGAACTACAGTGGATTTTTTGTTTGAATTTAGTGAAAAAAGATTTTTTGAGCTGGCAACACTGATATCAAGAGCTCATATTCGGAGCTCATTGATCCGAATTAGAAGAATTCTGCCATAATATTGAAACAAGAGTACAAGTTCAGTGTCATTTCAACATTTGTGGTCAATGCCTCTCAGTTAATTAAACGAAAGTGGAAATACTTTTTTTTAATTGGGAAAAAAAAAATAGCTGCGGCTTTCAGACAAACCCACCCTATAATTTTTCTACGTTAAATATATTATAATTTTCATTAAAAAATATTTTTATAAATTATCATATGATATCAAATTGTTTAGAAGGTTTAATTTAGATTAAAAGTTAAGATTTTTTACTGAAGAAATTGTACGGAAAAAAAATTCTGATTGATTAATAATTAATTGGCCAGAAAAACTTATTGCCAGATCGACACTAGCGCCAAAGCCAAAGTCCTTTGTCTTTATATGAAAAAAAGACTCCTTTATTTTATAATTAATAGCTTATCGCACATATTTTGAGCCATTTTAAATTTGAATTAAATTTTAAACTCTAAATTATATCGAAATAAATAGCAAAACGTGTCTTACAAAGACATCATTATTGACAAGCGCATTAAATTTCATTGCCACGGAGCCATTCTTATCGTGCTCGAACGGAATCCCGTTATTAGCTTTTGTTTATAACTTGCTTATAATAGTAAATCTTGCAGTCAGTTTAATTATCAGGTGTTTGTATACGGTAAGTGGTTCATAGGATTGTTCATATATTCCTTTGTATAAATTTGGAGACTTTATATAAGCTATAGATCAGGTAATTTTTTAAAATAATTATTGCAAATATCGTAGATCGCCTAACCCTAAGAAGACAAACTCTAGTTCGGCGTTCCCATGCTGAGTAAAGCACTCGTCTTTTAGGTGAGATGATTAAATTATTGCTTAATCGTATAATTCATGATGTAAACTGCTGTTGAGCTGTTCCAAATTAAATTTACGACAGAATTTTTAAAACTATCTAAAACTATTATTATAGGCATCGCCATTTGATGCTTGTTGTTAGCGCACCCGCCATATTTAGAACACAAGATACACAACTGAAACTTTGCATTTACAGTCTCTTATTATGAGATATAATTGTTGGAAACGTTATTATATGAACATATGAATTTCATTTTAATTATTTTAAATGCCTATTCTTTATATTCTCTTATAAATCTAGAGATATATGTAATACCGCTTTGCCGGGTTATTATTATTTATTTTTTTTCCTTTTTATCGCTATCTGGCGCTCTTAGCAACGCCTTTCTTGTTAATTTACTTTCACTGAAGCATCCTTTTACTTTTTCTGTTGCTCATTTCATTATAATTTAATTAAAAATTAAATACATAAAATGTGTGAAGAAAGTTCTACAGCAAAATTTTTATTGACAGAAAATTTAATTGGTCTCTTTATATAGCACATTTCCCATTAATCTAAATATAACTTAAAAATTTATTATCCCCTTAATTCACTGTCGTATAAAACTCCTGGCATTAAGTTTGTGGTATGTGTCTTCAATTCTGGAATGAGCGGCACATTTGTGGATATTGCATAAATAAAAATACAGTTAACTAAAAGCAAAAATAAACAAAACATTTATTTGGGACAGCTGTTTAGCTAACACTATCAGATCAGATCTACGAAATCAAAAATTACATAGAAGAAAATGAACTTGCAATCCAGCTCGCAATGATATGGTACAGTTGCATTTTAATATTGCGTAGCACTACCCTTAGCTTTGATTAAAGCTGTAATGCGCTTGGGGATTGAATCAACTAGTTCTTGGCAATAGGAGTCTTGTATTTCAGACCAACTAAACTTTTATTGATGGCAAAAGTTCCTCTTTGTTCTTTGGGCACATTTCATTGACGAGTTTCTTTAATTTACACCAGCAATTCTCGATTGGATTCATGTCCTGACTGCTTGCTGCCATGACATTTGCTGTATATGCAACTCACGAAGATGCGAGGTCAGTTTTTTTGCACGGTGACAAGATGCGTTGTCGTATAATTTTTTTCATTATAGGCTCCGTGCACACCACGGGTGGCAGCACTGTAATTGGCGTTTATCGCTATCTGGTGACTAAATTTGTAAGTTATTGAATGAGACCGTGGCCTTCGAGATATTAGGCCTCCGCATCACCTCTTATTTCAATGCTTTCCTCCGTGCCAGTGGAAGTTCAACTTTTTAACGCTAGAGGGGGATCATCAGGGATAAAACACAACGATGGATCCAAGCTTAGTCTATGGAAGCTACAGACGTTGATAAAATTATTTCGTGAATTTAAAGAAAAAACAAACACTTCGATCGCAGTGTTTTTTTATTAATTTGTATTTTGCTTTTCATTGATTATATATATTTGTAATTTATATTTTTTGTATTCTCTCGTTGAGATATTTCGTTGTTTTTAAAGTGCTAATTCGTTACGCCCATGTACTGCACACCTTTGCCTTTATTAGCTACGCCCCTGATTCATTGTAAACTTGCTTGTTTTCAGAGGCCATGTGTTACTAAATTAATCATTTAATAAAAGTACTTTATTTTGAAATTATTGAAATCCAATTTTGCTTTATGCTGTCATCAGCCCGAAATCTACATTAACAGGTATTTAGTTGTTTTGTTTTTTTGAGTTGAATGTACATTCAACAGCCTGTTGTTGGATATATCAATAAAATCGATAATAGTACAGACGATCTCGTACGATAAATCGTCTAGAGCATGATATCAAAAAACAGATGGAGGTAGGTATTCGAATGATTACCCCTCCCTCTTCATCTGTTCTTGATGGTATCGAATCGGTGTAATCGTTTTTTTCGAAATCGGTTAACCAACATCAGGAGACGTTTTTTGAGCCTGAACGCAATAGACCGTGGCCACCGAGAAGAGTCAAATCGGCCCACGTATCAATGATTGTTTTATGCAGACCATTCCAGATTACGTGTGGCGAAAAGTAGTTTAGCATTGTGTATGTTATGTTAAATTGATTGATAAACCAAGAACAGATGAAGGTACATGTGTGAATACCCGCCACCCTTCATCTGTTCTTGATAAAACATTTTATTTCAATATTTTGTGTGTGAATAATTTCCGATTTTAAACCGATTTTTCACTTACATCGAATATATTGCTCATTATGATAAATGCAGATCGATTTGTATTAAAATTCGATTCAAAAGAAAAACCAACAACACAAAACAGTAATTCGTTTTCACTAAAATGTGCGAGCGTGACGTTTGAAAAATGTTAAAAATATGTTGGAATAATTTCGTTTAATTAATTTCATTCAGTGCAATGAAACAAGACCACATAAGGATCGCGTCATTTGCTCTTGCTGAAAATTATACAATAAACCAGTGTAAAGACAAATTCATCAATATTACATAAAGATATGCATAAATGTAAATGAATAAAGGAAATTCAGTTAAGTAATGATTTTTCTCTAAAGTTTTAAAGTGATAATGTTCTTTTATAACAAGGAGAACCTCCCATAAGTACAGGCAGGGATGGATGAGGGTAGGTTTTTTTTTTTTTCTCATACTTATAGAATTTGTATTCCACTGTCAATTTGATCATATAATAAGAATTTCCCTATAAAATCATTTCCATGAAAGATAGTTTTCTTTATTAGATCTAATTTTGTTGTGAGAGCCAAAATTTTGCGAGTTAAAGTCTGATAAATTAGCATAGCGATGAGGTAGAAAGTAGTTGTTTATCCCTGACGAGTGCCAACTAGCGGTCAAAAATTGAAACTGCCTCGCCACGCTATTTCAAGCCCGATGCGGAGGCCTAATATCTCGAAGGCCACGATGAGACCCTGCCCTTTTATGCTGTCAGAGATACTAGATATAATGGCTAGTAGAAATTTTTTGTGGCTTTAAAGCCCTGACAACAAACAAATTTAGAGAATCTACACTAGAGAAAGGCAAAAAATTAAAGGATGCTAGTTATTCTAAAAAAAAATATGTGAAAAATACAATGCTGATAAAGTTACCACAAAATGGTATGAAAGCTGTGCTATACAAAATCAAATTCGAGGTTCTTAACTATTAAAAAATATAGCATTAAATTAAAATAAACATTAATATAAACTAAAGTGCCTTTAGCATGTCTAGGTTCTTGTATGTAGACTTTTGTAGACTGTTGTAATTGCAATGCAATGTTATTTTCTGTGATGGTTGTAATTAAATTTACATTATGAATTTTAACACTGAATAATGAAGAAAACCGAAATAATACAGCCTAGATTACACCCAGATAGGACAAAATGCAACCAGATAAAAATGCAACTAGTGTACAATGAGCACTTGTAATAGCCACTTTTCATTTCCTCCTCTTGCTGTGATGACAGACTTCGAAGAAGCAGTGCTCGCTGCTGTGATTACAGTATACAGACTATACAATACAGACATGAATTCTAAAGACTCGTATAATATGAATATTAAGTGTTTTTCTTAGCTTTCTAAAGCAATAAAATATTTACTAAAGATATAACTATCTTCTGTGTGTGTGATGAGCGGGAGGGAGGGGTTGATAGGCAGTAAGTAATTCATTAGTACAGGAAGTTTACAAATGATTGCAGCGGTTTGATAGAATCCCGGTCCTTTTTGCATGAAACATATAATTACGGGAGAGTGCAGTTACACAGGAAAACTCTCCTGAAGCTTTTTTTTGGCATCGAAAATCATCGCGTAATGACAGTCGCTCAGTGTATTTGGGGCTGGAATCTCTTATAAGAATCGGGAAACAAACTTATAAAAATGTACTGCTGGTTGACAATTTTTGGTGTTGGAGCAACCATAACGAATGTAGTTTCTCCGATTTATTGCCATTAGAAAAAAAAAGAAAACCACAAAACGCAGTTTAGAACGCAGTGATGAATACAAG
>JAHWFO010067295.1:51371-85163 GCA_023313115.1 Rhysida immarginata
GGTGCTTATAAACCTGAAAAAGTGCTTATTTTTGAAACGCTTTTTTAAGGCCTTAAATAGTGCTTATTTTTTGAACCAAGTGCTTAAAATTGATTTTTAATAAAGGGCTGCTTCCTGAGAAACGTAAAGCATTAAATCCTTGCTGTTTATCTACATCCTCAACGCTATGAGTTGTTAGTTTGTGATATATGTCGTATAGAAGGGGCCATCCATAAATTACGTCACACGTTAAGGGGGAGGGAGGGGGTCAACAAAGTGTGACATCATGTGTATGAGTCATAAGCTTCGTGATGTCACATGTATAAATCTAAAGTATTAAAACTTTAAATTTCAACTCTAACGAAAAACTTTAAAATATTACCAACTCTATCAATATAATACTACGAGGGTGAATCAGAAAGTAATTTACACTCTGAAACAGTAAAAACAGATGTAAATAAAGGACCCATACACACCAAAAGGGAGAATTGCCAGAAACTGTAGACCAACAACGACTAAATAAAACCAGAGAAACCACGATTCCATAACGAGACTTTATCACAAGTCTTTTACGGTGAGATGCAAAGACACATCAAAACCAGAGTTGGAGAACATTTGGCTAGCGTCAGAAATGGGAGATTACCTATTTCCAGATTCGCCGACCACATACTGGATCAGAAACACACTTTCGACAAGGACTTCCAAATCTTACACAGCACAAGTAACCCAAGAATACTGAACTTTCTGGAATCCCTCGAAATAGCCAGTGAAGAAAAAGAGAAGTTACTAAACACAGATAATGGTCCTCTAAACGTTTCAGACTGGCTACACCTCAAAAAAAAAACCATTTAACAAGGAAGAAAGAATCTCAAGCAATGGCTACAATAAACGACACTTAGATTCTCTCAAAACTCTAAGCACTATAATCGTAATTGTGACTCTATTAACGACCTGTAGCTACTATAAATAACCGATATTTTTTTTTTCTCTTAAAACTTTTGTCTCCTAATTAGTCATTATATAACTGTATTACTTAGATTGGTTAATTGGTATAATCCCTTGCTATATAAACCCTGTGTTACCTGTTACTACAGGGTGAGGCAGCGTTCATAGCGTAATATTAATAGCACACCAGTAGGAAATAAATGCTTTATATTTATTGCTCTTTTATGTCAAATAGTAGTTGCAAGTATGCCATTTGTTAATTTGTAAGTCAATATTTGATTGGGTTAATTAATGTTTGAATATGAGTCCTGTCAAATGATGTCCCCGCTGCACAAAACATTCATCTAAGTGGCATTGGAATAATGATTATTGGAATAAATGTTGAATGTGGATATCGACCAATTGTGGTTTCAACAAGAAGGAGCTATCTCGCATACAGCCAGAATTTGCATAGCTTTCTTGCGACAGATCTAATGTTCCTAACACTATCCAAATCTAGAATGAAGAAACTGCTATGCCAGTTATAAATAATATAAAGGAATAGGTTCAAAGTCCATGTACACAAGGTGATTAAATTTTGATCTTTCATTTGATTGGTTGGTTTGTTTTGCAAATTTTCTAAAATGTTTGATTTATTGTTGATTTTATGAAAAAAGATTTTAAATAGAAATATATAAATAATATATATTGGAAATGCTGTTTTAATTTGATGGTTTCTAAATATAAAATTGCAAATATGTGACGTCACACGGGGGAGGAGGGTCACACAAATGTGACCATTTGTGACAAGGACGGGGAAGGGGTCCAAAAATCATGAAACTCGTATGACGTAATTTATGGATGGCCCCGAAGGGTATATCACTAGGATGATAAAATAAAATTATTTAAGAAAAATTGCAAAGCAAAAAAAAAATAATCAGATTTTGGAGAAATTAAAGAGTAAATAGATGAAAAACGTATGAACTTAAAAATTAAATCCATATTCCTGAAAGGAGATATGGAGATAAAAGCTATTTTCTGCCCAAAAAATTTTGTCCTAAACTTCCTATCGGTCTTTTTTGTAGTTGAACATACTATACATTTTATGTCTGTATAATTTTTATTAACATAAACCACATTTGTAACTTTTCAAAAATTTGGTCATTTACAATCTTTTCAGGTCTCAGCATTTTTTTAAACATTCATCATTCTGTAATTGTAATTATTATTAATTATTATTTATTCCACATATTAATAATTTTTAAGATAAGAATAATAATTTTTAAGTTAATAAGAACAATTTTTAATTTCATACTGTCCTATTATTGCAACATTTAAATAAAACCCTTTCATTAACCAAATAAATATACTGAATGGTCGATTTATTAGAGGCACCCTGCTAATAAGGTGTTAAGCCTCCTTTAGCGGCGAGAACTGCCTGAATATGTGCTGGCATAGATTGAAGAAGGTGTTGAAACTGTTGTGGAGGAATAGCACCCCAGGCTGATATCACAGCGTCCTGATGGTGCAGTGAGGGAAGGCGTCGGATGGTTCTCTCCTTTCTCTCTAAAAACCTTGGGTTCTCTCCACTTCATCCCATAAATGCTCGATCAGGTTGTGATCGGGCGACCGAGCTGGCCACTGAAGCAGGTGGAAGTCTGCGTCATGTTCCTCGAACCAGTCCAAGACCATTCGAGCACGGTGACAGGGAGCATTGTCCTGCTGAAACTGTCCGTCACCACCAGGGAACACAGTCATCAAGAACGGATATCAGAGGACCGCGTGTGTCACAAGAGAGGACACCCCAGACCAGCACTCCTCCTCCACCTGCCTGTACGGTTGTCTGCTGACAGAATGGGTCCACGGCCTCTTGCTGTCTGTGCCAGATGCGCAGTCTGCCGTCCACACGATTTGTTGGACCAGGCGACCTTCTTCCGCTCATCCAGTGTCCAGTGGCGATTGCTGTGTGCCCATAGCAAGCACGCTGTCTTATTTTGCGGTGACAGCGACGGTACCCGTACTGGCTGCCTATTGTTAAACCCAGCCTCATTCATCCACGTCTGTTTCATCCAGAGTTGTGTTTGTTGGAGGTTGTTTTTTGGCATAACTGCCATTCACGGACTACCCTTGACACTGTTGCACGGAAAACCCGAGGAGGTTCGCGGTTTGCGAAATGCTCAACTGTGCCCGTCGAGCTCCAACAATCATGCTCATTCAAAGTCGATCAAATCCTTGGATTTATCCATATTCAGTCCACTTCTGCTGCTGACTGCAACTTGTGTTCCAATGCATCCCGTTTATACACCGATTCGGCCTGTTCTATTGTTTGGGTATTACTGGGAGGCCGATCCATTTTCCGTAGTAAGAGGTGTCTCTAATAAATCGGTCGTTCAGTGTATTATTTCAAAATAAACCTGTTTCCGTAAAGAAACCCATGGGCTTCTATTTAGGGGCAACGTCAGATTTTTAAAAATGCAAAAACTAAAAATGGAAAAACCCAGTGCCAAGTAGCCCCTTTTCTGCTTAATAATAATATTTTTAATGTCGTTAACCTACACCAAATAATTTTCGTATTATACAGACTGTAATCAGATTAAACCAATCTTAGGAAAAAACTTCCTTCGGCGGGAGGAAGTAGGCTTAGGTCGACTTAGGCTGCTTCTAAAAACTCTCAAGCTCTCATCTTCTATCGTGTGACCGTTTACCCACGATTGTGTGTGTTCCATTTACTCGCTCGTGGAGTTTTTTGACAGCCCCAAGGGCATCGAGATAACATCCTGTTCAGTAAATAATAGGTAACTGCCACAGAAGCTCGTTATGCTTTCAAAGTTTCTGTTTAAAGCGTAATTATTTATTAATTATAGTCCAATATTATAATCTGGTGAGGATTTATTAGATTTCAATGCATTTATTCTTTAATGACCATAAATACAAGAGTGTTAAAAAATCTACGTACGAGAAACACGAAAGTTTAAAGAAAATTCGAAACCTAAGGGAAAAATTAAAAAAATAAAATATATAAAGCTTTCTTCGCTTTGATCTTCAGCTCCTTCGCCCCTGCCGTGTATCTTGACCTGTTCTGTGCCTCATTTTCATTATGAAACTACAAACCGCATTGGGAACAGACTTCGAGGTGGGATACTCTTTCACTGTCGGCAATTATTGGAAAGCGAAAGTAGTGAAAGTGAGCGAGGCAACGCGAACTGATCACATTGGAAATAAGATCACATTGATCCTGAGCGTTCCCAACACGACGATGAGATCGGGGAGTTTTTAGAGGCACCAGTGACGAGCGCTCTGTCATTTTTAGATGCAGTGCTCGCGTTGATCATGAATGCTTACGCTCGATCACGACTGGAGAGAGTTTTTAGGAGCAGCCTTAGAGTTGATCATTGCTTTTAACCCATCAATATTAATTACAAAAGAACCCACCACTGCTATGACTGCACCTGGGGAGAAATCCTAACCGTGGAACACTTCCTAATTGCTTGATTTTGACACGACAAACTAAAACATTCTTTAGGGTTATTCGCTACTTTAAAGGAATTAGTGGGGGATAATTCATTATGTATCAAACAGGTTTTTATCTTTTTGAAGAAAATCAATTTTTTAGACTAATCTAGTCAATTCATCTTTGGAAAAACATAATTTTAACTAACACTTGTTATTTATTTTGCATCCATCCCTGTGATTTTTATCTTGTATATCGTCTACATCTTTTTATCGAAAAATGTCTACTTTGGGCGCAAATTGTAGTTGACGTGGCTGTAAACTTCAACCAACCAAAAATTTCCAAGAACATTTCGTCTTATTTTGTCCTTAGGAAACGATCCTCCAAATAGCACCCAACATTTAATGTACACATCATGTTTAGAAAATCGAAAAATATATAGAAAAGTGTTATGATACGTTTTAAATTTTTCTTGTCTTTCTCCTTTTTTTTTAGACTTTGCCTATTGGGTCTATTTGATAAACACACGCATTCATATAAGGCAGACTTGCCTGATAATACCTAAATTAATTGCACTAGAGTTGCTTAAAAAATTTTGGAGGTGCTTATTTTTTTTCGTGAGAAAAATGTACGAACTCTGATTACAAGGAAGCCTGCGTACGACAGGAGAACACAATTTTCTTCAGAAGTTTCTTTTGAATTGTTGTAACTCTTCTTCTGCTACAGGCCACCTTCAAACTATTGTACTATAGAAAGGGAAGTCTTCAACCCGAAGTTCATATGACATTTTCTGCTCGTTTTGGTCCCTGGAACATATCCAGAAAGTTTGTACACACCATTCAGAAACACCCTGTATATTCTACAAGCGACAGCTTAATACGAAGAAAAGTTGTTGTTTACTATTATTGTTGCAAGAAATATAATATTTAATTTCTAAATTCGTGGCAAAGCCTACATGAATTAAACCTCTTAATCCATTAAGAGGTTTTGGAGATGGTAAATAAAATACGCAAAAGTAGAATGTACAGTCATCAAAGGGAAATAATCCACACTTGAATTTTACTCTTTAAGTTTTACCGTTTCAATATTAATTTATTTTTAATAATTTAATATTACATTTAGAGTTAACATTATTAAGATTATTAAATTTAAATAATTATAATTAAAAAAGCTATTAAAACAACACATTAGCATGAAATGTAATATTAAGTATTAAACTCGTGTTGATTATTTCCTTTGGTTGACTGTACAATGATATTAGAGGCACGTTGTGATGGCATAAGGAGTGGGGCCATCAGCGACCGTCATTGTGCTCGGCAGATGGAAAAGGTAGTACGAAACGTTAATAGGCATACGCATAAAAATATATTTCCAAAATTTAAAAAATAGTACCAATATTATATACCGATACTCATGTTTTTTTTTGATACGATATTTTCAAATAACCGATATTGATACCGATACTGCCAATATAGAAAGAAAAGTACCGATACTTACTCATATCAGTAGTTTTGCAACATCCCTACTCATGTGTTTTCATGTGCACTCCGATTATTGCCCCCCCCTCCCCAACGTTACCTCGGGTTGAGTTCCGACCCCATATGTATCAACAGAATCTGCTCAACTTCATGGCTCCTACCTGTGTGTGAAACACCCTGTATATAGAGATAAAATAACACATCTGCATTATTGTTTTGCCATCATCCAACAATTTCAAAATGATCAGTCGAATGTCTTGCAACTGCTATTTAACGGGTCCCATGTTGTGGTGTTCCTAAATTATATTTCTCAAACTTTAAATTATTTCTCATAGTCAAAGTTTTATATTTGAAAGAATGTCACTAATTCTATTCCTTCCAAATATTTAATAATGACAATAATGAATTATTAATAAATGGAATAACTGAAATTGACCGTGAAAAATTATGTGGGGGGGAAAAAAAACCCCACGACAATGGGGCTCAAATCACTGCTTGGTTAATTGCTACTGTCAATACAAGGTTAAATTTGCTCCATATAATGTGCTCGTCAAACTTCAACCCTTAATTTCTCTGAATTTACTGCTTATATATGGCTAATCTGTTAGGATTTGTCATACGTCTTCTTTTATTTATTTTATTTAATTCAATCCGGTTAAGTTACCAGTTTGAGATACAATGTCCCCTAGCATGATTCATCAACTGTTTCTATTTATGTCAGCCAATCAGATTTGGTTGGCCTTCATATCATAAGTAACCCTTATTACATTATTTAGTTATTTTGTATCATTCCTTTATTTCTATGTAAGGGATGCTAACCCCCCTTTCTTTTGTACCCTGAAGAAGGCGGGATTAAAAGCCGAAACTAGTCTGAGGATTTTCGAAAAAATGTTGTACTGTAAGGCCTCTATTTCTTAGCATTAGCCTAGTGCCTTTTTTATCTTCTACCACACCAAAGATCATTCAAAAACTCGGCAGTTCAGGCCCTCTCTTGCTAGACTATCTCCAGATAAATCAAACTTAAATTTAAAACCCCAACAATTGAAATCCTCCTCAATTAAACCAGTGTTGCCAATTTAGCATTTTTTCATGCTGTTGACAATTATTAATAAAAATTAAACAATGCACAAACTATAGCTTTTAAATTGTACACACCCCTGCTAAATCAGCAAAACCGAATAAAATGACTAATGTAATAATTAATGCTAACAGTGGCCATAACTTAATAATGTAATTTATTTTGTTGAGCAGTTTTGAATTGTTGGGGTTTTAAATTTAGGTTTGATTTGCCTGAAGATGGTCTAAGAAACACGTAGCAATTTTTTATATCACATAAAATACGTTGTGTTACCCTAGTTAATAAAACTTTTCTGTTAACTCTGCAAGAACAGCTATTATGAAAGCGAGGCTGCCGGCCCCCGTGGGCGTCGGCCTTCGGCCGTCTATGGCAAATGGCTACCTCACGGAATGATTCACAGAGTTGTTGGACTAGGGCATGAATGAATACAGACACTCGGTGGTTGGTGGTAAGTAAAAAACACAATGTAATAGGAATAGCTTAAACTTCGGTACAAGCAAACTTAGTTATGCGCAGGGCCCTACTAATTGAAAACTTCATTAATCATTAATCACCCAGCAGTGTTTGTAAAAGACTGGTTTATATCTGAAAATAGCATCCGCACATGCAACTTAAATGTGGCAGAGTTGCTTCACCTTACAACACTGGGCTCTTTATGCCCTTGGCACATTCTCTGGCCTTGTCTCCGCTGCAATAAACCCCTTAATGTGCGTCCATAACAGTGATGGCTACAGAAACAAAGGGCAGCATGGCACGTTCGAAGGCAATGGGGCACTGAACGCCTGAAGAGCAGTGAATGCAGCTAAATTCTTGCTTTAAAGTTAATAAAAATACATGGGCATTTCAGTGACCTACATTTATATTTTTAAGGCATAATGCTAATTTCGGAATCTGTGTGTGATTAGAGCACGTTAAGGCTTTTTAATTTCTTCTAGGCTAATCTCTTCCTTAATTTGTGATGCCACGAAAAGACATCATCTCTTGGTACAGTCCTCAATAGTTCTTAAAGTATATTTTTCAACAATTTATGCACTATTTTTGCAGGATAAAATTACAAATAATGATTGCATTAAGATTTTTAAACTTTATACCTTATATAGTTGATCTGTGTTATCCCTCATCATTTTAATAATACTAATTTAAACACGAAAGCTTATTGAGGAATACTTCTTCTCGCGGACGAAGCTGTTTGTTTTGACAGTAAAGAGACCACAAGAAACTACAACACAGGAGACCAACGACCACAACCAATACAAAAGGCTCGACTTGTCAGGGCAGAGGATAAAAAAAAAAAGCACAAGGAGTAATGCGATAAACAGCTCGTCATGGCTACCAACTAAATTGATGCAGTTAATATTTTAAATAAATATACGTAACGGTTTAATTATAATGTTTAGGCTTTAAATCACTCACGCCACAATGATGAGCTCCAATTAATACTTAAGCCGCACATTGTTGGCATTTATTGGTTTCAGTTTCTTGCGTTTGTGCAGCGCCAAGGGGGGCAGCGTTGGTGGACCGAAAGGCAGCGTGGTGGCACAAGGGGCAGCATGGCACAGCACCACGCCGATTTTGCCTGGCGGCATCACTGCATAATCACACTTGGGCAAAAAAATGCCCCGGACTGCTATTAATCAGGACCCTAACTGGTGCATTCGTGACGACCCCCCCCCCCCTCAAGGATGTGTAGTCAATTGTTATTTAGACTAACGAGAGACAGGGCTTGTCAGAAGTTGGGGCGTGTTTAAGGGTGTGCCTTTTAAATACAGACGCAGTCAAAACCAAGCAAGTACGATACACTACTTTAATGCTCAGTCACTAAACTTACAAATAACACAAATACTAAACGCAAAACTGTGCATAAACAACAATGCGCAACTGGTACCAGTGTAACTACATGGTGAGGGGCCCCTCATTACTCCAATCTTAGATCAACATATACTTAACCAATAATCCTCCCAGCTGGTTTGTTACGACCCGACAGGCGTTCCAACTACCAGGGCACAATTCTGTAGTGAGGGAATGTATGGACCCCACCAGGTCAGCAAATCCAGCACTTAACGAGTTTCCCGAGGAGGAGCTCGAGCTGCCACTATACGAGCAAATTGGCCACCGCGGAGCGTGCCAATGCAGCTTGCTGGGCTAATGGCGGCACCCTGCAGAACACAAAACCAACGCCCCACACGGCGTTGTGCGATTCCTTTAACCCATTAATACCCAAAATAAAACTGTCCATATTTTTTTCGTGTTATTGTTATTTATTGCTTAAATATTGACTAAATAAAACATTTTTAAGAAAAAATAAAATAAAAATTGTATTGGTCTGAAATTATAAGGGTGTACACAGGCGAGTACATTGGGCGGATTAGGAGTGAAATTGTCCAAAGCAACTCCGCTCAACACATAGCGTTTTCAAACACAGTTCGCATCGCCAATGAACACGGTTGTGACAAATTGTGCAACGCAATGGTTTTTCAATGCGTTCAGGATTGTGTCCGTTATTTTTGTACTATAATCCAGTTACTGCCGAAGAGGAGGGCCGAGTTTTCGATTTTGTTTGTTGCAGGTATGCACGAGCAATGTTTCGTCTGAATGACAACTGGTCCATATATGTCACATTCTCAGTCTTGCTTAGTAAAACATGTAGTCGCCAAGCGTTAGATATAGCCATGTCCAGCAAAATAGGTAAATATGACCCACCACCATTTCTTTCATTTGATTGATACCCGGTAAAGGCTGATTAACTGATCCATTTGATCGACCCCACCCATTCCTTTATTGTAATTTACAAACAGCCTTGGTATATTTACATCAGGTTTTTGTTTTTTTACATTGCACCATCTTTTTACTTTTCCCAGTGGCTCTACGTTGTCAAAATTCGAACCCATAGTTACAACATTATTGTCCTTCCAGCATACAATTGCAATTTCGTTTTTCATATCGAAGCAATAGTCGTACTGAGCTCTCGGTTGTTTTTTCATGTCTTTTACAGAGACAAGTGGATATTTCTTTGTCCTGTTGTCACGGATTGTGCCTGTAGCTCTGTAACCTTGGAAGTAATTGATAGTTCGTGAAAAAGTTCTCGAAGTATATTATATGCTCTTTGGCATCATTTATAGGCATCTTTGCTAGTACGGATTTCACCACTCTCGTGCCGAGACTATCAGTCGTTGCTTCTGCAGACTTGCCATAATAAATATCAAAAGAATAGCAGTAACCATCCGAACTCGTAGCAGCCCAATTTCTATATCCGAATCGTACGGGTTTTCCCATTATAATTTGTTTTACTGAATGATGACCAAAGTATTTAATTATCGATTCATCCACAGATATGTTCTCATGAAAAACTCCCCACTGACACGAGTTTCGCTGGATCAAATCGCACAAGGGTCTCACTTTGAACATTTTGTCGGTTGTACCAGCCACTAAAGAATTGTTGACAAAATGTAGGATTCTTTTTATATCTGAACATGCAATTAGCGACCATTGGAATGCCAAGATCTTCATCTAAACTCCAGTATGCACGTTCAGATGGTAGTTCGCGGTATCCAGATAGCAGCAATATACCTAAAAATCTTTTGAAATCAGTTTTATCAAAATCAAAACTGTGTCTATTATTTTGACTAGCATATAACAAACAATTTTGTACCACTAAACACATCACGTCATCATCAAATATTTTTTCAAAAAGCATTATTGGACTGTGGTCTTTCAAGCCTTCTACAACGCATTTTTGGCGATTTTGGATGGCATCAGTAATATCATGGGCTGTACTATACAAGGTGTTTTTGAATTGAGTACAGATTTTTTGGGAGATGATAGAAGAGGTGCTTATAGTTCATCCAACAAGAGAAAAACAGGGTGTATCACAGGAAGTTTCAGATTAGCCAATCAGAGAAAGAGGGCCTCATGCGCTTACTCACTTCTGTCTCATGTCTCATTGAAGAAGCGCTTTATAATATTACAGCAGAAGCTTTAATATTATTCAGTTGCTTTGCTTTAATTATAATTAAAAATATTGTACACTTCATAAAATTGTCTTTTAACTCAATTTTATATATATCGTTGTTCGAGATTCCCTGGGCCTTTTTTTTCCAGGAGTCGAAAAGCGAGGAGAGGGGGTGGTAGCTTAGCATGACGACGCTCCGTTTCCTTCTTGAAAAATTGTTCGAACGCAAGAAAAAGAAACTTGGGTTGCCTTGGAAGTTTCTTTTATCAAAGCAGATGAGCTTTTAAAACACTATTTTCCTTTAAAGTAGCAAAGTACATTCCACACAAATCTCCCTAGCCTGGCTGTGAATAGTTTTTCCTTGTTTGGCTGAAGAGTTGTTGCACTGGCGTCGCCATTACAAATTGACTTGTGTAGCCGCTGTAGGAGAGATCCCACAAAGCATTGCGGATGAGTGAGTAGTCGATATCAGACCGGAAACACACCCTGTTTTTCTCTTGTTGGACGAAGTATAGAAGTATTTTTTGTTATATGAACATAGGGTCCCCGCAGCTCCGTTTACTTACAATACTGCATTGAATAATCAAGTGTGCGTTGGTAGGCCTAGATTATTTTATTTTTAATAATTAACACAAGCAATCTACTGTATGACTTTTACAGTAATTGTTCGAAATGACCGCCATTTGCTTCATAGCACAATTCGCAATGCCTTATGATGGATTGATGTACGCGTGGAAATAGTTGATTAGCACTGTCGCAGATGTCACCTGCTGCCGCGACAACACGAGCCGCCAATTCTTCTTCGGTATCTACGGGTTCGGAGTACACCATTGATTTTATGATTCCCCATAAAAAAAAAATCCATCGGTGTGAGATCTGGCGATCTCGGTGGCCAAGCAACTGATCTGCCACGGCTGATTGTTCAATGCAGTATTGTAAGTAAACGGAGCTGCAGGGACCCCATGTTCATATGACAAAAAATACTTCTAAGGACCTCTTCTATCATCTCCCAAAAAAATCTGTACTCAATTCAAAAACACCTTGTATATAGGTAAAGTCTTCCTCCAAACAGGTGTTTCGGACGGCTGGTGCTGGTGCCTAGGAAGTTTTTTAGGTCTCGCGAGACTAGAAAGAGGCTCGTCATCACTGTCATCCCATTCCGAAACATCATGATCAGGATGACGTGGAATTACCTCCAAAGTTCCTGGAACATCTCTTGGGAGCGTAGAACTAACCAAGTCATCTTCGTTGCCTTCTTCTATGTCACTCACCACAAAAGGATCTGGTGTTAATAACACGACATCATACTCCACATCGTAATTTTCATCACCCATTAGGTACTCAAGAGCTTCATCAAGCCTTAAGTACTTATTCGCCATTTTAGCTTTTCGAAATCTGCTGCAAAGAAAAGTCAAACATTATACATAAGCGCCCATTGTACCTGCTTGTGTACAGTGCAATAAAATGTCATCTAAAGCAAACTATCACTATAAATTTACCAAAAGCATAACATAGCAAGCAAAAATGCAGTCAAATCAAACTGTTTAATGCATAATTTGTCCAAATAATGTAATATTTATAATAATTAATCAATTAAAAGAACTCACCTCAGCAATTTTATTTTATGCTCTCTCACTAAGTTAAATATCTATCAATTTTTTCGCGCTACCGCCAAAATTATTGGTTTGATAGCGTACTATTGCCATCTAGTGTCATAATAAGTAATTAGTTATATCGCAACCATAGATAAAGTGAGTCAAAATTCACCTGAACCAACTGTACCCAAGCAAGTACAGAGGGCGTTAATGGGTTAATTTGTGCTCAGAGTGGGAGGGGGAATCACTGAAACCCTCCTGGATAACACACATTCACCACAGGTTTACAAGCAAACATGTCGGGGTCTTGCTCACTGGCTACAGCGGGTGCGCATGAGAACTTCCAGTAATTAAAAGCACAGACCTGCAGCCTCTACGTGGCAGCTTAAGGAGAGCCAATCAGCGTTCAACAGCTCTAGACGAACTCCTCTTCAGATATGTATGCCCCTATCACAAATGTAAACACATCAAAGAAAACAAAAATCTTAACAGTAAATACAAGAGTCAACAATGTTTTCTTTTGAAACTGCAAACCTCGAACGAACGGTGTACAACAGGTTTGCATACACGATTTGGAGCCGACCCCACACGAGCGCAGTTCCTTGACACTCGGGCGCTGCATACCACATTTATAAACAATCCTGTCACCATAAAACACAGTTACGCATATTCAAGGAATAGTTGTCGAACAACCCCTAAATTGTGGCATAAAATAAACTAGAACAGACTCTCCAACTGTTGTCATCGCATTTGCTGTCGTCGCTCTTTAAGTCATTCGGCCTAGCACGGCCAAGCCCCAGGCATTCGCGGTCCTGCCGCGGGAACATTCGAATTGCCTGACATTATCGTTGACTGAGCCACAACAATACGAGCAAAGCAAAAGCCAATAACACTCAAAAACTAACGACTATTTTACAGTACAAGAAACTCTGGAGAATGCTTTTAAACATTGTCAGTACGGCAGAGAACTTTAAAACAAGCCTTTTAAACATGCTTGTAAGAGAGACTCGTAGCCCTCATGGCCGATGTTCTATTCTCACGGAGCGCAAAAACATGCTCCTCTCTTTGCCTCGCTCAGCACAACAAACTTCAAAAAAAAATAATAAAAACTTCCTCTATAGCTCACAAGAATATTTATAAACAATGTAACGATGGAAGGCTAACACAAACTTCTCGGAAAAGAAATTCTCCAAATAGACCGTGTCAGGTCCAACAATCACGATCTCTGTTGCATCGACATTACAATGCACAGCGATCGTCTCAACTAAACAAAATCACAACAACAATGGTTTTAAAATGAAACGCCGCTGTAAGCAGAGTGTCTTTGTAAAACCACAATTAAATAATTTCAAACACAAAGGAAATTTGTAATTTCTCCAAACTCAATAACAAACTGAAACTTAAACGAAATATATATACACATCAAGGAAACTGGGTGCATTATCTGCCGGGCCATATGCCTAAACTGACGTGGAATGTCACATATGCCCAACGTAAGAATAAAACATAATCCCAAGGATTATGTTCCCACTTCCCCTTATTACCCACTATAGTGACACATAAAAACACCTCTCCAATTAACCTATTGAGTGGCGAGCATCCGAGCCATGGCTACAGACATTGTCCGATTGCGTGGCTGGAGCACCACCCAGTGGGCTGACATCAAATCTTTCATACTTCACTGTACTTCTAATGTTCCACCAACATCAGCATCACCAGCAGCTGAACCACCCCTATTTCTATCTTTCGGGCTATGCTTAACACCACGCCGAGTTTTCCTTTTCATCGTTGAACTAAATTCCAGGAAAAGCTGCACGGCCCTCAGTTGCTAAGATGATCGCCCTCTCCAACAAAAGCCATTATCCATTACCTTTGTTGACTACTAAATTTCAGGAAAAGCTGCAGCAACAAAGCTTGAATAAGATCATTAACAGCTGTTGTTGCAGCCTCCCTAAACTTAAAATTGTCATTAAAAGCTTACAATTTGATAACTAAATAATAAAAAAAAAAATAACGCTAAAAATTTAGTGGCTGTAGTCATTTTCAAGTGAACACAAACAAACTCCACCATACAGCACCCAAACTACTAAAATCGCACCATGACCACGCCCACAACATTCATTCCAAAATGAACCACAACACTAAAATTAGCATAAACAACGGACAACACAGCATGCGAAATTATTCCTTCAGTACAACGTACATCGTTCACATGTCTTGCTCTGATTGGTCAATGCAGCCCATGCGAAAGTTGCAACTGGGCCAATGGGCTAATTAAGCCGAAAAAGCAGATGGCCATTACAGATTTTTTTTAAAAAATTAGTGTAATGCTACATATTGTATATGCTATAGTGTATTTGTATTGAATAAAATAAAATGCATTCATGTGTTCTTATGTTTTTCTATGAAGATATGCATTGTTCACAAGCCCCCCTCTCCCCAGTTTCAGAATAACGTACAAATTTCCAGGTCCCTTGAAGCACGTTGTAACGGGGTTTTACTGTATTACAAACCACTCTGTTGTATCACCTGTATGGACACGTCACTGCAATAACCAACGTTTTAGAATGCGTTATGGCTTTTCTTAATCATCACAACGCGTAGGGGCCAAATATTATGAGAGCCACGACGCGAATTTTGTCGTGGTCTTTTTGTGTTTGCCACCAGGGCTTGAAATTCAGGGCGGGATGGCGGGATTCTCGCCCAAAATTTTAAAATCGCGCCCAAAAAAACTATCAAGAGGGGAGTTTCCCACCCATGAAATTTAATCATATTAAATGTTTTTACGATTTTATTTAGATTTTTTTCTCTATATCTTGCAATATAAATTTGGACACTATCACACTCTTCCATCCGTAAATCATTAGATTACGGGTTTAACTGGTCATCGATTAGTATTGTTGAATATTTTCGTAGAGATTTAACTTTTGAACCAATGGAATTTCCTTATTCCAATCGTCACTGTTGCAGTATCGTCAAGAGAAAAAATATTAAAGTTATAGGAATTTATTGGGTAGCTCATAGATTAATATATGTTTAGATGATGCTTCAAAATCACGTAGACCGCTAAATATCAAAACACACTAAAACTCGTTTTCATATATTTTAGTAGTGTTTAATTTTTGTTTATTGATATATAAGAATTTATTTTATGACTGGGTTTTTGGTATTTTATTATTTTTAACACATTTATGTACAAAACTTAAAATATGTTGAAAAATCACTTGTATAACCCATAACTTATTGCTTCCCTCCCAAAAGGCTCGTTCACACTAGCCAAAAGAAACTAGTTCTATCAGAGGTACTAGTTTTATCAGTGAAGTGCGAACAAAACTGGGTGTAAGAAGAACTAGTTCTTTCGGCTCTGGAACTGGGGTTTCCAACCCCAGTTTCTCAAACTGGATCTGGGGCTGGAGAGTGCTTGTTCATGCAAAGACTTCTGGGTAGTTTTCCCACAAGTCTTCACGAATAGCGATACAATCACGGATTAAAAATACACAATGGCTACCGAACAACAGTGTTCTCAATCTCAAACAAATCAAGAAAAGTGTCAAGATGGCGAAACTAAATTTGGAAAACAAAAAGCGCCATCTTTAAATAACGATGAAGAAGCCTTAATCATTCCAGGGCACGCTCTATTTGTTGTCTGGAACTGGATTTCCACCTCTAAACAGGATTTCCAGTGCGAACAGGAGGATGATAAAACTAGTGTTCAATTAGAACTGGTTCACCTGGAACCAGAAAAGAAACTAGTTCTATTTGTAACTAGTTTCGTAGTGCGAATGTAGTCAAAGAGTTCATCTCCCCTCCATTCACAAACATAGGAGGGGAGCCTCCCCTCCATGAAAAATTTGAATTTCAAGCCCTGGCCACAAGCGTTGTGGCTATATTTATGAGTGCGATGACACAAATAATGCGTTGTGAACTTTTTATTCGCTCACTGAGCGTTTTCGTTCTTTGAGCCTAACATACACATGCTGAAGTGAGCACCATAAAGCATGCTAACAAATTAATGCCATCTGTCGATGCTCAAAGAAAATTCACGCTAAATTCTAATGGTTACTGTAGAATGTGCAAAGCTCTTTATTGTCTCCTTTACCACTGCTCGCAACAAAAGTTCCTCTTGTGAAGAATTATATTCCTGAAAATGCTAAACGACACGGTCTTTGCATTGTAAACAGTGTCGTTTTGCTCTCATCGTCCCCATATCACAGTTGTTTTGTATGTCGGCATCCAAATTCGCTCAATGTGCAGGGGAATGCGCTCTCTATCTTATTTCACCTCTTTGTTGGTTACGGACACTCGTAAGTATTATTATTAAGATTTGCTTATTACAACGTATACTCTATACAATGCTCACAACTCATCAAATAAACACCCTGTTGTTGTGTGGTCGTGAACTTGTCAGTTTTCGGACTATCTCATTCTGATAACAAATTTTATCTTTTTCTTTGGGCTATACCAACCTCCATGGCATTTGCACATCACATTTACCATATACTCAGCTGGCTTTTCTTTTATATGGATTTGTGACAATCCCAGGATAAATTCTGGCTTCAAAGGTGACAAGAATATAGTCATCAGTGTGTACATTCATAAAGGTTGCCACCATTATTTGCTCGATTTGCGTCGTTAGCCCCTTTGCATTGCAGTCCATATACATATAAAGATGTCACTGTGCTTTCATAACTTGAATAAAAACAACTCGACTGGCTTACTTCTAGATGATCTCAAATTCTGGCTTGAACAAAATGGATTTTTTGAGTATTTAGAATGGCACTTGGAAGTTCTCCCAGAATTATTGATGAACCAGGATAGAGGGACAATCGGAGTTTCCCCTTTATAGAGCTTACAAAGGGACCGCTCAGACATGTCATCACGGATTTGGTTGTAATTTTAGGAGGTCAATTACAACTGTAATATACTTTCTGTTTAAAAAAGATTTGAATCAATGGCCTTTCGTTTCAGAGAAATAATATACAATTTTTTATGTTTACTATTACAGTGCCAGATAAGTTAAGTGGGAAGAAAGGTATTCAACTTAACAGCAGTGGCGCAGTGACTAACGTCAGGCCTCTGTAATTTTCTTGCCCGGGTTCAATTCCTGTCATTTTTTTAAATTAAGTTTTTATTTATTTATTTATTTTTATTTTTTATTTTATTTTTTTTTAAATTTTTTGTTTTTTGCCATTATTATTTGTTTGCACTTTGCAAACAGTTTTTCACATACATAAGCAACGGTTGCACATAGACCATCAATAGTGCGAATAGATCTTTTGTGATAACCCCGCACCCCTCTGAATATGATAAGCTAATCTGATAAACTTGTGTGGGATGCAGAACCATCAAGGGGTTCGACACCCATAAATGAGGTGCGACTCAACAAGTAACTATGTGGTGGAAGTACGTCTTATTTATTTACCTGTTATCACATTAAACATACAGACTTCATCTTATAAATCTTATTAAAGGGACCCCTTCTCATGCACAAATGGACAAAAATTAAATATCAATCGTCAGTCCAAATATTTTTATGTCTGAAAAGAGAAAGAACGATGTTCAACACCAAATTCTGCTGGCAACACAGTCTGCAGCAGGTAACCATGCAAACATGTCCTTAATCCCAATTATTACCACGTGAACCTCATGACATCATCAGAATGGAATTCTTGCCTATGATAATCCACCCCCCCCCCTTCCCGAATAAGTATTCCCATAACTTAGGACGCTTACCCAGCGCCAAGTGCTGCCTGTAATGAAGAGAGGAAGGGGGGAAACACAGTAACCCCTCTTGGCGGGTGTTGGCTTGCCTGCAACTCACGGTGCAGGAACACCTTGTGCATTCTTCAATGCTTCGCATGAACACCGTGTGCCGGCTGAGCGCTCTCTTAACAAGGGTTCTCTATTGCACAGTTCTATGTACTCATGGGTTCTACAATCGGATTTTTAGAGGGATATTTGCATGCTCATTCATCATTATTACAGATGCGCTTAGAATTAACTTAACTGAGAATACAGACACATTATCTAAGCTGGGCAATTACAAATAATTTCATATCGTTTAGTTCAATCATTCGTCCCGAACGGATCACAGCATAGTGAGTGAGTTGATTACGGTGAGGATGTGGCAGGAGGAACACACCAAAAACGTCACGATGCAGCTAATTTTCTGTCCTTCGTTTAATCGTGCCAGAATAAAAGTAAAGTCACTCACCAGTCTTCTTTTCGTAAGTTAATCCTTACCTGTGGCTTTCTTTGCAGACGCGGCGGTAGTTCCCATTTTGTTCGATGTAGCCTCGTTCTCATCATTTCACTTTCCAAAGGTTTGTTTTAACATCTACGGCAATACGCTAATAACTAAAAAAAAAACTGATCCACAAGAAAACCATTTCAGATTGCATTGGATGCAGTAAATGCTAACATTCAGCAATTAATTAGACGACTTTGGAACGATCATTCGGAGCGTCAGAAAAAGCATCTGCGCTCTATGAACGCTCAAATTCTCTAGAACGTCAACAACAATCACTAAACACAACAATACAAATTTTTTAACGAAAACAATTCCTATAGTAACGAAAAAGCTTTGTTGGCGACTGGGATGGTTAATTTCCAACCAAGAAACAATCGCAGTCGCCAATAACGAACACAACATAGTCGTGACAATGCCAACAAAAGCACACAACAAAAGGCAACAATCAAGATTAAATGACAACATACACTCTTACATGCTCATGAACTCAGCCTTTACTTCCAACTAAACTTAACAATACACATTCAACATCAATAAAACTTGCACAGTTCTACTCATAATACGATTATCACTCATCCATGCGAAACACCACATTTTAAATATTCAAGTTGCCCTGTACAACACTATTATAACCGCAACAGCTGCTACTTAAACCCAAAACCACTACTTTTCTCCCGCCGGGACACTTGTGACACTCACTGACATTCCTTGGAATGTCACACTTTTTCATTTCACACGCCAAATTAACATCCATTTTACGTTTTCGATTACTATGGAAACTGGTTTGTGGGGGTAGGAGGGGTGGATAATGGATCCGTTACACCACCACGTCTCCACCAATCGCTGATTGGCAATGACCTTCCTTACTTAATTACTTTTCAAACCCGCTTATCCGTTAGGGTCGCGGGGGCAGCAGCACTATGGAGGATATCCAGCGATCGCGATCTTCCGCCATCAGGCGCATGTCCTTCCTGGTAATATCCAAGTGACTCGAACCCAGATTCTCTATGTAGTCTAGCCACCTGGTTCTAGGCCGACCCCTTGGTCTCTTACCCACCGGCTTGGAAAATAACAACTGCCTAGGAAGACTAGTTTGCGGCATTGTATCACGTGGCCATACCAGCGCAACTAGGATCTCTCAATGTGGAGAAGTAGCGGCTCAACACCTAAAGATTCCCTTATTGTGCTGCTGTGCACTCTATGTAGTAGGGTAACACTTGCCACACCTCTCAGAAATCTCATTTCGGCCGCTTGTACCCGCGATCGCACTCTTTCGGTCATTACCCAAGCCTCATGACCATAGGTGAGAATGGGGACAAAGATAGATTTGAAGACGGAGAGCTTGGCTTTGTTACTCAGCTCGCGTTTCGTTACCACGGATCGCCACAGTTCACGTCTGATACAACTTGCTGCACCGATCCGAGCATCCAATTCTTTCTCCTGCCGTCCATCACTCGTGAATGCAATCCCGAGATACTTGAATTTCTCCACCTGTCTCAATGAGGCTCCCCAAACATGGAGAGCGCACTGAACAGGCTGTCTTGAAAGGACCAGAACCTCGGTTTTAGCCACACTGATCTTCATCCCAGCTTCGTGAAAATATTGTACAACGAATTTTGCATATTTTTTTGACCTGTGACGTTGCTTATATATGTGAATGTTAGCTACTAAGCAGAGTACAAACAAATAATGTCGTCGAAAAACTCAAACAAAAAGAAAAAAAACTGAAAGAAAAACCCGACAGGAATCTAATCTGGGTCAGAAAATTACAGAGGCCTGACATTAATCACTGTGCCACTGCTGTTAAGTTGAATACCTTTCTTCCTACTTTGCTTATCTGGCACTACAATAGTAAATGTAAAAACTTTTGTTTTTTTTCTCCGAAACGAAAGGTCATTGTGATTCAAATCCTTTTACACAGAAAGTATGTTAATGTTGTAATTGACCTACTAAATTGCAACCAAATCCGTCATTTAATGTCAGTGCAGTCCCCTTGTTAGTAGAGGAGTGATAGATTCTCATCAAGCCCTGTCCTCTTGTACCAGTTATTTCTCAATTTACAAATTCTTGTGTTGACCTGCCTGCCTGGGTGGCCTACTGTGTATGGTGTCAGGACTGGGAACGAATTTTCGTGAATTTGGATCCCAATCTCTGCTAGCCTAAGCTATCATGTTCAAATTTTCAGGTGATATGTTTCAGATGTACAAAATGTGAAATGTACTATTTTGGCCTTTGATCTCTCAATTTTCTAATATGTTCCTCTTCTAGCTCAGATCAATTTAATAGTGAATGCTTTCAAACATGTTTTCTGAAATTGCAGTATTGTCGCATGATTGACAGGGAAAAAATGGATACCAAGAATTCCATAAAAATCAGAATGTATACATTTTGGCTGGCATGTCTTTAGATAGGGCTGTGATTGTTATTGGTGATATAATTTGCTCTCAGCTTGATTTAACGTTGATCTCTTTTGGGTCAGGGATGTTAGAAGGATTGCTTATCGATACCAGTTTTGCAAATCCTGCTGGTAGTCCAGATTTGTCCCCTTCTGACTTTCACCTCTTCGTGCCATACAATTTGGATGGATTCAATAGCAAAGCAATTTGAATGGATTCAATATCGAAGCAATTTGGATTGATTCAATAGCAAACCACGTCTATTTTTGTGGTCGAAATTTCCCATCTCGCCAAGCAGTGGGATGCATGCCTAAATACCATGAGTGACTTCTTTGAGAAACGTGTACAATATTGTTCATTAAGTACCACTCTATCCATTTGCTTGTGTTCCCTGTTCCCTCCATTTTTCTTACATCTACCATATTTTTTCGGATATTAGCTGCATTCGCTTTAGGCCACAGCTGCAAATTTGACGATCAAACAAAAAATAACCGGTTATAGGCCGCAATAAAACCTTAGCCTAAAAAGATCGAAGTACTTTGTTTTAGCATCCCATAGTATTTTAAATAGTAATTTAGATGATAATTTTATTATTATTTATAGCCATCTTCATTGTTTTTATATATTTAATGAAGACTTTATAAATTTAGAAATGAAACTTGTAAATAATTATAGTACTCTCATTTAATAAACGAGTGTAACTCCTTATGTCTTCAGCAGCGGCCATGGTTTTATCTGTGACCACCCACGCACATGGGAGGGGCCTACTCGAGGACCCTGGGCAATGCCAACTCCGACGCGGTGGGGAACGAGGTTGGAGACTTGTGTATGGCTAAAAAGTCCAAACAAGGGACACGTAAATTAGAAATAAACTCCTATTTATTATGCATAAAAACCCTTTTATACCTATTAACAACACAACAATGTAACAATTCAATTATGTGGCTCGATAAGCCAAAAAAATTACCATTCCACAAAAAGTAAACATTTGGTAAACAAATACCTTAAAAGAATCCCCATAGTGAGCACAACTGAATATTCATTTCACCTTCCCCTTAATACAGCATAAGGACCCCAGGACAGTGCCATTATATTAAACTAAACATCACCCCAGTACCAATAAAGGTGCATAAGCACACAATTATCACCCAACTATAACGCGTGTGCCACATTACACATTAAATGTGAACCATGCAACATTGCATGAATCGGAGGTCATGCTCTCTGCCCTTGCACAACCAGCCAACACTTCGCAGTAGGTCACGTGGCCCAAACACGAGCGAGCTAGGATAGCGTCACGCCTCCCTTTTAAATTATCCACTGGCCAAACAACCATTGCATCGTGACTGCATCAGAGTCGAAAGGACCACATTAGCAGGGAGGGAGGCAGTAACCCCTTATATACTGACTTAAAATTAATCACCCGGCAAAGCACGACTTACTAGCCAGCGGCTACAGAGATCATGCACTCGGAAAACAATTACTTAAAAGTATAAGCTTATACAGTAACACTAGTACAATATTAACATCGCTCTTTTCTACATGAGACGTTAAACTAAGCAGACAATCGTCAAAAACTAAGAGGATAAGTTACTGTTCTGCTGAACGGCTATAAAGCAGCATTAAGCACAGATCACTCAAAGATGCGCACTGTCTACTTATGTTCACCGACACTGACGCAGTCCGAACGCAACTAAAACTTCCATGGCACTTATTCAATAAAACAGAAAAGGAACAATCTCATCAAGAATTTGAAGTCTTACAGATATGTTGATTTCTTAATTTAGAAGTTCCAAACTGGCTTTACTGCTGCATGGAACACTGTTCCATCGGAAAGTTCGAGACTGACTCTAAACAGCATGACTCTGGGAAACCAGAATTCTCTTGACGATCAATTTAAATAAAACTAGCTTAGCATTTCTTGAATAAATGTTAATGTTTATCACATTCTCGCAAGCTAGATCGAAGGATCCACTTGATAAAAATAAAGATTTTATCATTATGGCGGCTTCCTCTCTCGCCGACATTACATGAGCGTCTCTCCAAAAGAACACAAAAGCGTCGTGCTCGTCGCCACTTTTTTTTTTTTTTTTTTTTTTTCTCTCTAAATATTTTTATACAAAAAAACACGCAGAAAGATTGCCAAGCTTCTCGGAAAACTCCTAATTATAACAAATAAGAGCTGTGGCGTATATCTTAATTGTTACAGCCTCCGGCAGCTCGCTTAAATACTCTTATTAACTTGACAATAAATAAACTAGCATCACAAAGTCTTATGTACTACATAAAGATTTGCTTAACCAAATACGTTTGGGTTCAGTGTCAAGGCTCTAATTAACCATAAATAGCAACACAACAGCAATAAACAATCGCCTATTAAGAAAATATACCGGGCTGATAATCCCACCCCTCAGTTTTCGCGTTTGATACGAGCCAACCACTACCACTGACAGAATGATTATTTCCACCCTTGGGAAAGATTATAACTGGGAATAATATGGGCGTATATGACTGTACAACCACCCAATCAAGCACACACTGACTACAGTCACATATGCCCCCCTTAGGAAAAACAAAAGAACCAAGTTCTTTCAAACCCAAGTGCCAGTTACATACACTTACATGCTAGAGCTAGAGCTAACCAACCCCTGTCACTCACTCCCGTTTGCTATGACACTCATTTCCATGCCCCTGAACTGATTTGTGAACCAGGCAAGCAGTTTCGAACTACAATTGTTTGACTGACTCCGTTCCAACTTATTAGCATGCACTGCCTCCTTAATTGGGGCCATCTGCCCTATCTCGTTTACGAGACTGCTTGTGCCTCATGTTCACACGATATTTATTAGCTGGCTCACGCACCGGTGGCTTGTCCAACGTTAAAACCGTTTGTCTCCCTTTACGGTTATCCATTGCTTCTACCTCACAGTCCATCACAGGCACACATACTTCAACCATATTCCCCACAAATCTCTCAGGATTTCGCTCATTCAGATCCATGGATGCCCAGTCCCAATGATCAGGCACAGACTCCTCTGCTAAAGACAATCCCATGATTGAATCCTGGTCACCTATCGTCCCGCTATCACTGTCAGACTCCCCACCTACCTCGGTGGGTCGAGACGGCTGCGGCACCATGTCAACCGGTTGACAACAGGTGAGGTCCTTACACATGGTTCCCTCATCAACCTTCACCCTCACAACACTAACCTCTTCAGTACTCACGGCAATGTCATTCGTGACAGCTTCGTCGATACCCACCGCCAGACTTACTGCTGTACTCCGGCCATCCCTGTTGCAGCATCTTCTGTTCTAACCTGCTCCGTCCCCACAGCAATGTCCCTTTTTGGCTGTTCTGCGCTACTGTGCTCGGAGCCGAGCTTTTGTCGTGTTTAGTCCGCTTGTACACGACTCTTATGAATTATTTGAGTATCCCTATACCTCATACCCTGAACCTTCACCCAGGAGCTGGAAACCCATTTAACAATTTTAAATGGCCCAAACACCTTCCTTCAACACTGCCCACAACGGCCACCATTACCACATGACCCCTTTCGAATCCAGCATAACTCCCCACGCTATGCACAGGCTGCCTATCGGGCCTCGACCGCCTCTTTGCTCCCAACGTGTCTTTTTCTGCCATCCATTCACGAGTGTCACCCTTTTTTTATATTGGGGCTCCTCTACAAATGGTCCTGAATCTAGGCACACATCATAAACAACTACACAATCATTATCATTCCTTAAAACCACCTCTTTGAGTATTTTAACTAAATCTTCCAGCTTCTGGACCAGCAGCAGGCATGCATTACAAGCAGCCCCCATTGTGCACCCACAGCTGCTCAGAACATCTCTCTCCTACCAGTACGGGACAACAAACTTAAGACTGGTTCCTAACTGTATCTGTAGTTGCCCCACTAAAATCTATCCCACCTCTATTCGCGCTCACCCACATTTTCACCGGCAGCCCCGTCATTCGGCATACTGCTGCAAGTAAATACCCCTCACCACAAAACAATGCGAGACACTAAACTCAATACGCACTATAAAAACCCACAGTGTACCTTGCTTGGTAATAGCCGAAATCCTGCACCCTAGGACCCACAAGTCTCTGTTCGGGCACCAAAATGTGACCAACTCTGACGCGGTGGGGGGCGAGGGTTTGAGACTTGTGTATGGTCATGCACCGTTGCATGGTTTACATTTAGTGCGTAATGTGGCACACGCGTCATAGTTGGGTGATAATTGTGTGCTTATGCATCTTTATTGGTATTTAAGGGGTGTTGTTTAGTTTAATTTAATGGCACTGTCCTGGGGTCCTTATGCTGTGTAAAGGGGAAGGTGAAATGAATATTCAGTTGTGCTCACTATGGGTATTCTTTAAGTTACTTGTTTACCAGAAGTTTACTTTTTGTTGAATGGTAATTTTTTTTGGCTTATCAAACCGCATAATTGAATTGTTACATTGTTGTGTTGTTAATAGGTATAAAAGGGTTTTTATGCATAACAAAATAGGAGTTTTATTTCTAATTTACGTGTCCCTTGGGTTTGGACTTTTTAGCCATACACAAGTCTCAAACCCTCGTCCCCCACCGCGTCGGAGTTGGTACTGCCTGGGTCTTCGAGAAGGCTCCTCCCACGCGTGTGGGTGGTCACATATCATTGGCACTGCTGACCAATAGCGATAGAGCAGTCACAACAAAACAACATTTTGGAGTCTTGAAGGAGTAAAGTGGGTGAGCTTCTTCTGGGAATCGCCAACAACAGCTTATAACACGTGAATTTCATAATAATTCGTGAATGAAAACATACATGACTGGTTAATTATTGTTCTGAAAAGTTAGAATATTAGTTTCATTGATAGAAAACGATTCAACAGAGATTGGTTATTATAAAAGCCATAAACTCAAATCCACTATGTTTTTATGAGCAGGGGAGTTAGCTAACTTTTGCCAATAAAAAAAAAATCCATCTGCGTTTAAATGTGTCAGAATTATCCTAAGATAGTAAGCAAAAATGAAAGAAACTAGTACATGTATAGAGATATATTTGTTGCAGGCCTAGGACCGGGCCTCTTTTCTAGCTGTTAGTCTCTTTTCTAGCTGTTAGTCTCTTTTATTGAAGTTTGTCTCTTTTAGTCTCTTTTTTATATAATTTTTTTCTTTTCTAGCTTTTTTTTTTTTTTTTTTTTAGCACTATTAAGAAATTATTTAAATTTAACCCATTTCTTTTTAGTATCACAGTCTGTCATTATAAAACTTTTCCAAAGTCCTTATTCTCTTTCTCAAATATCTCATTTTGGGCATAGCAGTGATAAGAATCCTGATTGACCAGAAATACAAGGCTACTTTTCCAGGAATCATTTGTATCCCTTCCCCCCCCCCCCCTCACCATCCCAGAGCAATCCTTACCAGCATGAGCAAAATCATCCTGGAATTGAGGGCATGGTGAATGCATGTTGCTACAATAGTCCCACGCAAGGTTCCTAGATATGTATACTTCCCAGTGATTTAACAGATTTGTACCTTTATAAGAACATTAGTTTATAATTGGTGATTTAAAAATATTCATATTGATATTTGTATATGAAAGTTTGCATTCACACTGTGTTAGACCTTTAAACTTTTTTTTTTTTTTAATCCCTTTTAGAGTTCAAGTCTACGTTTATTTTGTAACATGGATTTAATTCCTATTGTGATAACTAATAACAGATTATCCAATTATCGTGAAGAACCAAAATTCTCTGACGAAGAAGAAGATGACGACATACCCTCAGAACCGGAACCAGAACCACAGCCACAGCCAGAACCAGAACGTGAACGTGAAGAGCCTAAATTTTCTGACGAAGATGATGACAAATTATCAGATGATGATGATGATGATGAAGAAAATAAATTAAACAACCAAGACCAAGCCTCAACATCAATACCAGATTTATCTACTCCAGAAGAACGTAAAGCAAAAGAAGATCTTATTCGTGATATAATTTACCTTGCAAGGAGGACAAGGCTCAGGTATTTGAAGGGAAACTTGATAAAAGCTGTGAAAAGAACCCACAAGCGCACAACAAAGAAATTAATAATAGACTGTATTATGGAGGCTGTAAGAAGAAATTTACTGAAAAGAAGACAAGGGTTATATTTCTACCAGGAAACTCCAGAAACTGTCAAATTCAAAATGGAAGCAAAGATAACACGTGATCTCTTGAACATAACCAGGAAGAGCAGGAAACTTAATTTGTTTAAGCTTACAAATATTTTGAAAGCTCGAAATCGTGAATGGACAAAGGCTGGTATTCGTGAATTTATTGCAGATGCTGTTAAAAAAAAGATACTTACACAAGAAGGCTCAATTTATTTTAGGACAAAAGAACAACGACTAGCAATGAAACCATAGGCAGGTGAGTTTCAATTTACTTCATATGTTATACAGGGCGAGTCAAAATGACCGTCCCAATTTCAGACATTTATTCTATGATATCTAATGAACATAATCTTAATGTTAGATTTATTCTTTGAAAGGTTAACTTTCACAGTTTAGTTTCCACTCAGTGGGGCATTAGAACAATGTTGGATAGGCTGTGCATCTCTGGGGGATCGACCTCACCTTCATTGGCCAACTTGTCCCCCAACTTGACCCCATGTGATTATTTCCTCTGGCTGTAAAGGAGCATGTGTACGTACCCCCAATGCCAACAGTATTGGATGACCTGTGTGTCTGCATCACTGCAGCCATTGCTGATATTGACCGCGACATGCTACCAAAGGTTTGGCAGGAAGTTTACTATCTGCTTGATGTGTCATGTTACACAAGGTGCTCGCATAGAACACCAACGATGTGATGTGCTATGAAGGGTTAATGATCAAAGTTTACTTCAAACACGTCTCACAATAACATATGTTCATTAGATTTGACAGAGTAAACTTCTAAAATCGGGTCCATCATTTCGACTTGCCTTGTATACGAAGCTTCATTTAGCCTCGAAGTGTGAGATTTTCTTTTGCTGATGCTTTGAAATGTACATAAAAATTATTTTATTATAATTCGGCTGTCTGGAACTACATACAGAAGATTGTTACGGATCTATTGCTACAGGGTACAGAGGGCCAGAAAAGTGTAAAATCCCTTTTGCCACCATCGAGATGTTCATACTTGCAGCCATGCATTGCAGTTTACACTACATGATACACAACAGGAGGCTGGAATGCGGAACAACAGCAATTTGTAACCACTCCTGTTGACAGACTTTCCAAAGAACCTCCATTGTTCAAGGTCTTATCTTTCCGAGGGCTCGTTTAAGTAGGCCAACACGACAAAAATCCATTGGCGATGCATTCAGCGACTCGACGGGCATATCGCTGAAGAGATTGGAGTGGATTTCTATATCTTGCATGCATTCCAGAAAAAGGCGAGCTGACGTGGCGATGTGACATGACATCTTGTATTGGTGCAGCCATACCTCGTTTACCTCTGTACCATACAAATGGGATGTCATGGGTAAATATGGTGGATAGAACATTAGTCTGAAATTTCATGGCATTACTTTATCCTTTGACTCTGTGTAAAGTTAACTTGCCATTGTAGCTGTATCCTGCCACGATCATGAAACCTTTTGAAAATGTTTCCTTACAATCACGGTACCATTTTTTGAAGTTCTGAATTCTAAGAACTCCTTGGGTGGTAAAAAATGGCTCTGTTTTTGTGGCAGTCGCTTAAATAAATATACACCTCATATAGTGTGACTACATTATTTTCACTCTTCATCTGCCATGTATCGTTTATACAGTTTATTGCAGTTGATCCGTCGCTTTTGAACATGGCATGGCAAGAACTTATGAACGTGACTCATGTGTCGCCTCTCCAGTTGTAAAGCACAGTTTGTGTAATTGTGTTTATCATCTGCACATACTGTATGTCCCTACCTTCTGTGCAATGGCCCGTCATGTTGGTGGGTTACATCAGCCTCCTGAACAATACAGATAACTTGAGAAGTATGTCTAGTGGATGATCTCGGATTGTCCTGCTTTTTACCCTCAGGAATGGCGCTGCTTCTGGTTTTGTTAATGTTATTTAGTAAACTTGATATGCCTTTCTTGGAAACTACAAGGCCTTGTTTCTAGCCTGTTTCATAATTTCAGAATAGTTGAATTTGACATCTGAAAGTGCTGTTATGTAGCCCTCCCAATACCATTCAGTTTTCGGTGGCATAACTCATTGTTTTTAGCTCGCTGTTCGAATACAAACTATTTTAATACCTGCCCTAACAATACTCCATATTGTAATATGGAAAATGCGCATGCCACATTTAAATACAGTAAAACTCCGTGTAATTCGAATCCGCCAAATTCGAATTATCGCTTAATTCATATAAATTGCAAGGAACGTTTGGTATCCCTTACATTTACTTTAAAATATTACTGCATAATTCGAATTTTCTAATTTGAATTATCGCCCAATTCAAATCAATCATCAGGTACATTTCATACTCACTAATATATTTTTCATCGCCTAATTCGAACGCCATAGTTACTTCGAAAATAATTTGTGACTAATTCCCAGATTGATCTGAACAAGCACTGTGCTACTAAAAATATAATTGGCTGATTGCTCTTCTACTGGATTATCCAGTAGCCAGACTGGATACGGTAGCCAATCCGCTTTCAAGATTTGGCGCTAGCTTTCAAAATTGTAAGTAGCTTTCACAGTTTTTACGTTTATCTTCTCTTTCAATTAACTTTGATTTTCATTTCGATAGCTTAAAACCTTGCCAGCACATAATTATTTTTTATTTTATTGAAACACAAAATACAGATACAATTTACTACAATGTACCATAGATTTATATAATTTGTAAGGAATTTCTATCACGAGTTTTGGGATTTTCGAGATAGAAATATCTGTCAACACTGTGAATTACTGATTATTTCAAATAAACAGGCGAGTTGAAATGTTTCTTTTCATTGTATTTTTCAATACATATGATTGCTGATTTCCCTTAATCCAAAACACAGTTTTTAGCAAAAGGTGATTTAGTGTGTAGAAGCATGACCAATATCGTAAAATTCGAATTATCGCCTAATTCGAATTTTTTTTTGGTCCATTTGGATTCGAATTACACGGAGTGTACGGTATGCTAATTATTACCATAGATCCCTAACAACCCTCTGTATTTCTCTTATTCTTTATCTGTAATTATTTTTCAGTGGAAACAATATTTTATAAAAGTCACCCAAAGTAAGATACAGTAAAGAATTTACATAATATATATGTCTGATACATATATGGTAAATTTGCTCATATCTTTACAGTATAGTCACTAAAGAGAGATAAGGTCCATTTCAAATTAATGCAAAAAACTTTAAATCTTAATTTTTCAAAGCTTTAATTTTCTGTTTTGTAACAACATATACTACAGCTCTCTTAATACAAATTCCGTTTAATATTAAATTATTCTCTGCCCCGACCCCATTGATGTAATTTACATATAAAATTGCCCCAATAATACAAACACTTTTTTATGAAGATTTGCTTAATAAGAAAAAATTTTGGCTTTTTTTAAATTTTAAACAAGGTTTTTTTTAAATACAAGACGAGGTTTTTTTCGCTAAAATAAGGATATCATAAAACAGGGGTCATCTTATAATCGTAATCTCGGATTTGGAAAAAAATTTGATCTACCCACCTCCCCTCCTCCTAATAGAAGAGCAGCCATTAACATTTTCCCAGCGATCTATTTTCTTGAGAAAATTACTATTTTTACACTGGGATAGAAATTTTTTTTAAAAAAAAATTCAATAACTGACATTTTGCTTTAAAATTTTATTTTTTTCATCTTGAATTATACTGCTTTTGATTAGTAATTTTTTTTTATCTATTAATAGTCTCTTTTTTTTTTTTTTTTAAACAATATATTAAAATGTATAAAAATATTTTCTATTTGGAATGCTTGGTTTGAATCCTTTTTTTTTTTAAATTATAAATATATATAAAATCGAATTTGAAAATAGCCAAAATTTAGAGAGAAATCTTTTTTAAATAAGACAAAAAAATTTTTTTTTAATATCTCTATTTGTTTTTTGTTAACGATTTATTATATAACTGAGTGTGTAATTTTTTTTATTTATTTTGGAAAGTTAAAGGTAATTTGATGTTAAAAGGGTCACACATGCCTGTGAATAGCGAGAATATCACATAATAGGAATCTTAACCCTCCCCTTCATTATCTTTTGTTAAAGCTATGACATGGCACCATCTAACTTCCTGGTTTAACCGTCTTACGCCACGCCATTTTTGGAAGGAAAAATTGATTTCTGTGATAACTCGAAAAACTTTTTTTTGTAGATTAATAAATGATCTTTTTGGACCGAAAAATTTTGTAATAAATCAGAGATGTTTGTTGGTTTATAGCATTTATTTCATTTTCATATTACATATTTCAATTTTTTTGAAAAATTAATAGAAATCGTTAAAAAAATGCACAGAAATGAAATATGCAGTTTCAAAACTTTTTCAGAATACATACATGAAAGTTCACGAAAAATGAAAATAGTCACATTTTAGCTGGTTTAATTCATGCCAGAAGGGTAAAGAAATTTTTAAAATAAGTTTATTAAATTGTTTTTCTATGTATTTTCATTTGAATTTATGTCAAATTGTAATTTGAGCTTGCTAAATTAAACACGTCATTTGATAGCATCAAACAGCTATCGCGTGGGTTACCCACGTGACTAGCTTCCCCTATTACGAGCAATGGCACGAAGTTCAATTTTCCTTTGTTCTCTAGTGAGGTTGGTGACGTAATGCAATGGCGCAGCCAAAAGTGACATAGCGACAGGGGAAGGATGATTGCAAGGGCTCGGTTTTTTATTGAAATGTTATAATATTTTCTGATTCCATTTAAAAATAATTAAGACATCAAAAGCAGGAGTATCTTCTGCTGTGTTTTGAATTGTTTTTTCCCGTCCTGGACTGCGGTATTGTGTAATGGAGGTGTCAGTGCGTGCGAAATATGAAAAATTTCTCCTTTTATGCTCCAGTGCTCTGAGTAAGTCTAAACATCATTTTTTTTATTGCACTCCGATAAATATTTCTGCCTGTTGCTAGAAAATAAATGTACGGGTTGAAATATACAAGCAGTTTGAGATATATTGCTGCATAAGATAATTATTTATAAGATCAGATATACATCGCTATTTTGTGGAATTGCAACGCTCTTCATTATGAGAGCAGCATGTTATAAATATTATATTATTAAACTTCTAATGTTTGCATGTGCCTAATATTAAACAGATAATTTAAAGGAAGATTCTATATTATATATAAAAAAAATTGGTGATAAAGTTTTAAAGTTATTGAGTTTTAAATTTTGAGCTGTGTGCATCCCATTGCCAATTCTGATACCGAGGCCAGATATGGAATGTCCCGGTTCAAGGAAGTTAAAAGAAGAGAACATACCTGGAAATTTCCATCTCCCCCCGTGCTTCGGAGGGCACGTAAAGCCGTCGGTCTCGGCTGCTGCGACCATCATACAGCAGTCGTTAAGATATAGGGATGATGCAAAACTCCCTCGAAGGAGTAAGTGCCACAGGTGGCGCAAAACTACCCTCTGTACCAGATAACAGATAACCCTCAGGAATGGTGCTGCTTCCTGTTTTGTCAAAGTTATTTAATAAATTTGATATCCCTTTCTTGAAAACTATGAGGCCTCGCTTCTTGCATGCTTTCATAATTTCGGAATAGCTGAATTTGCCTTCTGATAAAGCTGTTATGCAGCCCTCCTAATACCTGTCAATTTTCTGTGGCATAACTCAATGTTTTCAGCTCGCTCTTCAGTGGCATAACTACTTTAATACCTGTCCTAACAATATTCCGTGTGAAATGAATGTGTGTGCCACATTTAGATAAGCTAATTGTTACCAAAGATTCCTAACAACACTATGTATTTACATAAACATTTTCGTTAAACATCTCAATTTATTTAATTTATGTTTGAATTGTTTGGAGGTGACGAATTAAAAACGTGTTAATTTAATTGTGATATTGTCTACATACATTTCTTTGAAAAATGTTTCATAAACTGAACTTATTTCAAAAATAATCAAAATAAACAACTTATATCTGAAGAAAACTTAAAGGACAAGTACCACTAAAAATCATATACTCTTTTTTTTATTTAAATTTTGTTAGTTCATGATATTTATAGTACACTTTCATTAATAATTTTCTACAAAACTTGTCATATTCCTTAAAAATCTGCGATGAAAATGGCAAAATACAACAGTGAGCGAAAAACTGCCTCCGTTATGATTATGTCTAGCAGGGTGGCACTGTGACATCAGCGGCCTGCTCCAGAATTCAGTAGGAGACGTTAGAAAGCTACGGTAATCTAATTGCTTGTAATCTTCGACAGCGTGATTTTTTTTTTTTTTTTTTTTTTTTTTTTAAGTAAACCTACAAGAAAGAGTTTCCAAATATTACCTTGGGTCATTTTAATTAATTTAATGACCTCCGTGTGATTGTTGTCAGTGTGATTTTTGTATTTCTTTAGAGAATTATGTGATTTATGTCATCTGTTGTTGTATTAGTTGTTTACATTTGGTTGCTGTCGTTTGTTTGAGAACGATTTGTGGGGGCGTGGGCCCTTGAGTGAGCTTGTGTGCTCTGGGTTTTGCACTGTAGTATGTATTCAGGGT
>JAHWFO010067295.1:95666-115179 GCA_023313115.1 Rhysida immarginata
GAGATTATAAAAAAAATTCTTGGGAATCGTAGATCGTGGAATAGAGGAAGTCCCTGGTTCGGAAGAAGGGAGCGAGATATAGTGATGGATCGAAAGGGCAGTTGGCGTCTTGTAAAGAACTTGCATAATAAACTGCTAAATGCTCTCACCATCACTTAATTACAGAAGTGAATATTTTTTTTTGCTACTGTCATCAGCAATACAATTAATTGAAAAGGCTGTTTTATTTTCAACCTCCGATGGGGCATAACATAACGACAAATGTGAACAGTAGTCAAGTACAATCAAAGTTATTTTTTGACATAGTCACCGTAAAGATTGAGACAGCTTTCATACCGGTGGACGAGTTTACCAATACCATCTTCAATCTTCATAGAAGCTTGCTGGTAGCATGTTGAAATAAGTCTCCATGGCGTAACTTTGAAAGAAGAGCAATGCTGTCTTCTAGAGTTTTGATTTGTGACAACGCACGACCGCGTAGTGCAGTGGTAACCCAAGAGCTTCTTGAGCAATTTCAATGGAAAGTGTTTGATCACCTCACCTGGCATACATCCTAGAGCTGGCACCGTGTGACTTTCATCTTTTTCGCACCAACGAAGAGCTTCAAGAAGCCAAGGAGATGTATCTCAACATGCTGGCGGCAAACCTTTATGAAGAGGATATTGAAAAACCGTTCAATGGTATGACAAATGTCTCAATCTCTACAGTAGTTCTGTCGAAAAGTAATTTTACTATACCCACATGTCTTTATTTTATGCCCCCTCAATCGCCCTCGTATTATTAAGTTCACAGAACTGAATCATAACTGCACGTCATTTGCATATCTCGCGATCTCCGCCCCCACCGCCCACTTGTTACTTAGAACCCCCCTACTGCCCAATTGCTATTTAACGCCCCCTCTAATGAATCTGCTGCCCCTAAGGGGGCGATATCGCCCACTTTGAGAAACACTGGCTTAAAATCTAGCCACTATGTAATTATTTTTTATTTTCTTGAAACACAAAATACAGATACAATTTACCATAGATTTAATGTAACATAGATATACAGGAATTTGAATAATTTGTAAGTATTGATTACCCATAATCCAAAACACATTGTTTTTAGGTTAGTATGACCAATTTTTTATCGCCTAATTCAAATTTTTTTGTTGGTCCGTTTGAATTCGAATTACACGGAATTTACTGTATATCAAATGCAAACCTTTGATTAGAAATTGCCGTACTGAACTCAAGAAATGGATTTTTTCAGTAATATTGAACACTTTTTATTTTTTTTTTTTTTTTTTAGTCTATATTTTATATTAAAAATTGTAAATTTTGTAAGATTATAGATTTTTAGGTTATATTTTCCTTATTCTTATATGTTTATTTTTTTATTTTCCTTATTCCCTTATTTCTTTATTTATAACATATCCAATATCAGCTTTGGCTCATGGATAATTTTCTTTCTTGGCCCTTGTCACACTTCTAAATTTTGACAAACTTTGTATCAACTTTGTATAATTTATTTCAAATTACTTAAATCATAATCTGATGAATATGATTAAAATTAACAGATTTCATTGTACTTGCACAAGCATTATTAATATATTACGAAATGTATACAAAAATTACCAAGAAATAAATAAATAAATCTAGCAAAAATCCAAAAATCTACTAGATGCGAAAAATATTCCAAAAATATACCAATTTGGTAGAAAGTATACTGAATCTGATAATCTCTTCGTCCACATGCAGACTCCGTGTGACTGTGAAAGCAACACCACTTTTAATGGCATTTACTGATGTGGACGATCCGGACTACTCTGAAAGCACCTACAGTTATAATAGGACTTCGTCCCCGCGCTTAGCGTCCTATACAGTACTCATCGGAGCAGGATTTATTTGAAATAGAAATACCGTTGAGTACTGTATTGAACTGCTGTAATAACAATAATATGCGTCTAGGTTAATGACAGTATTGTTTATAATTTAAAATCATTTAGTCGTGACTTCACTTCAGAGCTACACACATTTTAATAAAATTGCCTTTGTGCCCTGCACCGTGTACGGATAGATTAGTTTAGACTCGTGAGGGGACGGATGCTTAGTCAAGGAACGGATGCGTGTACTAATAAGACAAACATTTAATATCAATACTCAAATTGTTCAGTAACAGAACTTGGGCCCCAAACGAATTAAAAAAGACGTTAAATAAATGAATTTGGAAACGCTTCTTAGCACAGTTTTGCTCTCGATTATCTGACATTGATTTGACCATGCTTCGTTCGATATTCGTGTGTAACAATTATACCTCACTCTTTTCTGCTCAAGAAGTAAGAAAAAAGCACTGGATAGATTTTTGTCAGACAGATAAATGGAATCCCGCCAATAGCAACAGGTTCTGCTCTGTTCATTTTGAAAGTAGTGAATATGAGGTTGATCTAATTGTTTACCAAAGAAAAAAATAGGAAAAAGAAACTATTCAAAACGACCACTTTTACCAGATATGTGTACTCGTCCAAGCAAAAAAAAATGTTCTATCTATATTCAAACTTGCTATAATCAAAATAAATAAATGAAAATACTGCCTGTTATTAGACAGTTTGCGAGTTTTCGTACAAAAATCAAAAACATACAAAAAGGAAAAATTAATACGACATTTAAAAATTTTTCATTTTCGTCTATCCGCTTATGTAGCGGAATTTGTCAAAATTTTCGTAGGAAATTTTGTGTGCAATTTGCGGATGACGAAACTAGTGCGCATTTATCTGTGCATCAGCTCCCCGATTCATAATGGACGCTGAACTCTAGCTCTGTCGAAGAAACGGCTTGAACGTACAGTGCATATTGACAGCACAAATAATCCTATTAAATAAACAGGAATTTTCTACTGCAGTAGCTTAAGCAAAACGTTGATAAAATGTCTATTCTAAAATGTTGATAACTAACTTTTGAATCGACCGGAAGAATCCACTTTGAACAGGGCCGAATGCTGCAAGGGAAACAATTATAAATTCTGAATTTTTATGATGAAAATTTTGTTTTTATTTTTCTGCCAGAATAAATGTCAAAGTTTTCTGGCAGAACAAAAATTTTCCAACAATTTCTTTCTTTTTCAAAATGGCAGTCTCTTGAAGTTGGTGAATGTTGTAAATGGTATTGGACTGTAGAGTTCATATTATTTGACAGGTAATTATACACTGAGTGGCCAAATTATTATGACCACCTGACAATTTTAGACAAATGAGCTATTGCGTCAGCGCTGTTGCTAGAGGGCTAGATAGCTATAAAAAGGGAATGCAGGTGAGGTGAACTATCAGTTGCACTGTTTTTTGCGACGATATGGGCAAAAAACGTGATTTAACCGAGTTTGAACGCGGGATGTTCGTCGGCGCTTGCAGTGCCGGAACCAGTATCAGCAAAACAGGTGAACTTGTGAAGTGTTCAAGAGCAGCAGTTATTAATGTTTACAGAGAGTGGACTACCAAGAAAAAAACCGGCTCTCAACGTCAAGCGTTTGGTCGTCACAGGCTCCTCAATGCATAAGCTGAAAGGAGATTGGCCAGAGTTGTCCAGGGCAACAGAAGAGCAACAGTGCGGCAAATAGCGGCAAATCTTAATCAAGGACAAACAGTGACCGTCTCTGAACGAACTGTTCGCCGCTCATTACACTGTTTAGGCTATGGAAGCCGACGACCAGTTCGAAAGCCTCTACTGTCAGCCTTGAACAAGAGCAGACGTCTCCAGTTTGCCAAGGAGCACAAGGATTGGACAGTAGATGACTGGAAAAGGGTCATGTGGTCCGATGAGTCACGATTTCAATTGCATCATGCAGATGACAGGGTTAGAATATGGAGAAAACAACACGAAAGCATGGACCCCACCTGCATCGTCACAACACTTCAAGCTGGTGGCAGCAGTATTATGGTTTGGGGGATGTTTTCTTGGCATTGTTTGGGTCCTTTGATTCCTCTGCACGGACGTGTGCATGGTCAAGATTATTTAAGTATTATCGCAGATCAAGTACATCCCGTTAATGGTGTACTCTGACGGGGATGGATACTTCCAGCAGGACAATGCTCCTTGTCATAAGGCTGGCATCGTCCTCAGATGATTCAAAGAACATGCCGGAGAGTTTACCTTGCTTCGTTGGCCTGCACAATCGCCAGATCTCAATCCCATTGAGAATTTGTTGGATGAGATCGAACGGGCCATCAGGCAGCGGGATCCAGCACCATCAAATCTGCAGGAATTGGAAGGTGCAGTCCTTCAAATTCCTCCTGCAACCTACCAACATATCGTAGAATCCATGCCCCGAAGAATGCAAGCAGTAATAAGAGCGAAAGGTGGCCCAACACTGTATTAAGGGAATGGTCATAATAATTTGGCCACTCCGTGTATATCTTAATTCAGATAATATTTGCATGAAATGCTCAGTTCATTTGTTACAGCTTTCTTATTCAAACTGTATATATCTCAGATGTGAATATATTCAAAATATTCGTGAAATTAGGCCTAAATCGCCGACTGTGTGTGTGTAACATGAGTTAACAAAAACATGCGTTTGTTTAATTAAAACCGACACTTCCTTCAAGATAATCGTTTTCCCCTATCAACATTATCTTCACAAGACTTCATCTACATCTTCAATAGACTGGTTTTATTTCTACTATCAACAACATCTGCAATTGACTACATCCTTTGAGTTTTCGTCCATCTCACAAGTTCTTTCATCGTTTTTCAAGATTAGTGACTTTCATAAAAACAAAAAAATTAATAATAAATAATTTTACGATTTTTCCCCATTAAATAGGAGACTAAACTCATTTAAATTTAAATTAATCATTTAAACTCCTTAAATCAATAAAACAAAGAAAAACTATTTCTGTTTCTTGCAAACTGGTGTACACATTGCTATTGCATGTATTGCATAATTTAGTAAACCATTTGTTTCTTTTTATGTATTTAAATGAAAATATTACGGTTTAGGATATGTAATATGGGTTACCATGTAACATGAGTGACCATGTATGTAATGTGAGTTACCACAATACCATTGTAGTTTTAAAGTTTCAAGACTAAAATTCTAATTGCATCTTTACAAACTTTACTTTAATAAAGAATACATATTACTATGACAATTTTTCTTAATAAACACAACAATAATTAAATTTATTCCTTAAAAAAATGAACCTGTATTATGCCTTTGATGCCTGTGAACATAACTCATTCACATTTTACTTCTTACTTATGATGCCGATATAAAAGTAATTTCCATGTTATATTTAAATGACAATATTACTATTATGTTCCTTTCCACTTAGAATGGTGTTAACTCCTGCTGAAAAAATGAAACTAAGATGGGAGAAGTTGAAGTTGGAATATAAAGACGAAGAATTTAAAGCTGCCCAGAGAGAGAAAGAGAGAGAGAGAGAGAGAGAGGGAGACGTCACAGGAAAAAAGAAATGATTAAGTCACTGCCTATTAGAAAAAGAGAATCAGCACTAAAACAGGAAAGGGAAAAAACAAAGAGAGTCACTAAATTCAGAAAATTAAAATCAGCAAACATAGGACCTTATAAGAACCCATCATCCTATGGTAAAGCCACAGCTCGGGCAAACTCCACCTTACCAAAGTCCCCTCACAGAAAGATGGCTGTTGTGAAGAGGCTGTATGAAAAATACGGTGATATGGACAAAAATCAAGGCATTGAAGAGTGAAATGTTAGACATGGTAACTGTACCAGTCCAGAAGTTGCAGCAAAGGTAAAACAATTTTATGAGCGTGATATTAGCCTCCAAGCTCCAGGTATAAAGGATGTGGTAATGGTGAGAACTGAAGATGGCAAGAAATGCATGCAGAATCGACACTCGATGTCCTCCCTTGCAGAAGCACATGCATTGTTTTGTTGTGAATATGGTAAAGTCATAAGGAAAAGCAAATTTGCTGAATTACGCCCCAACATGTGCAGCTAAGCAGTAAATTGCCGCATAATGTTTGCATGTGCAATTATCATGAAAACTTTATATCTGTTGTAAATTCATTGCACAAGCCTATTAAAGAATTCCCCCAGTTTGAACATACATTCCCAGAATCACTTCTATGCAAGGAAGCTAAGGATGAATGTTGGTTAGGAAAATGTAAGGACCGCAAAGACGCCCTTAAGACTAAGATAGAAATCAAATGATGCTCCTCCAGTTGTCACCTGGAGTGTTTGGAGAAAAAACCAAGGGTGGTTAAGTAAAGTTCTTGAAGAAGGAACTGTAAACGAACTTGCAGAATACATTTTCATGATTCCTCCTCAGTTTCTGGAACCTACGTTTGTGAAACGGAAACAGCAAGTGTCTTATCAGTTACAAAAGGATGCCAGAAGTTGCTCAGAATTTAATTCAAAATTCATTAAGCTGCAGGTTGATTTCTCTGAAAATTTTAACTGCACCGCACAAAGTTTTCATTGGGTTTACCCACAAGTGAGTCTATTTACTGCTTCTCTGTGGCATTGTGGAAAGCAATCTCCATTTGTGATTGGGTCAGATAACTTAAATCATAACAAAGAAACAGTGATTACGTACATTGACAGATGTCTTGAAGAGGTTCCACCCGAAGTTGAAGTAGTTGACATTTGGTCAGATGGACCAATGTCTCAATTCAAAAACAGATTTGTAGCTGTACGTTTAAATGAACTTGATAAAAAGCACAGGAAGAATATCAGGTGGAACTGCTTTGCCACTTATCATAGTAAGGACCCTGTAGATGGGATCGGGATGCAGTGAAATGGCAAGTTAGAAGTGCTATGGTGAGACGAATAAGCAATGTTTTAAATGCAAACGAATTTGCAAACTGCGCAACGAGGGTCTGTAATGTAAAAGTTGTTGAAATGACTCAACAAAATATTGATATAAGAAACCAGATGTTGAACTTGAAAAATGTTTTCAAGGAGGCACCGGCTCTACCAGGAATTAATCGATTTCATTGCATTGATTCTCTACATGGCAAGCCAAATGGTCAAATGCTAACCAGGGATGCACTTAAGGTGCACAGAAACCATCCTGTACCTCAAAGTAGTTATTACTCACAAATATGCTCTGACAGAAGATGATGAAAGTGTTAAGGCATGGTGCTTGGTGAAGAAACACTTCATATGGGCAAAAGAATTATTATGCTCAGGATGAAGAAAGCCAGCTGCCTAAGACTGAAGATATCAAACATGGCTCGTACGTTTTGGTTAAATATGTTGGACTGGGGAAAACGAGCTTCAGCTATGTAGGTGTATGTCTGAGTGAAGTTGATGATGATGATGGAGAAGTAAGAGTAATGTTTCTTAAAATGTTAGGTAATACTGGTAATATTTTTAAAGTTGATGAATCTGGTGTTTCATATGTTGATTATAATCAAATTGTTAAAGTGCTGCCAAATCCAATCCTGATAATGCAAGGACCAACCCTGGTTATATACAAGTTTCCCATGTCGGTTGATGTATGCGAGAAGTAAAATCAGCTAACTTAATATTTAAGAATTTTGTAAGCTTCAGCATTGAGGTTATGAAGTATGAACTGAATGTTTTCACTTGCTATGAGCTTTGATTGTGAAGGAGGCATGTATTGAAAAGCTTATTTCTTGTACTGTAATGTAAATTTAAAAAATCAAACTTAATGTGTAATAAAATAAATCTTATTTACCAAGGAATAGGACTACAGTGTTTGATATTTTAAAAAAAATGTTATATGAGATCAGGAGTTCCCTATTCATAGCCAAATTGTCTAGAAAGTTTGTTTATTGGAGAATTGTGTAGTGAGTTACCACAAGCAATTTTAAAATTCCATATTTAAAGAATTAATGTTATGTTAAATTTAATTTTAAAGCATAATTATAAAGTAATAAGTCATCATAATTATTATGAAAGTTAGAGCAACATACCTATTCTCAGTTATGAGAATTTCTATACCTATTTCAACAAGGTAAATTTCTGTCTTTTTTTCAGTAATGTGAGTTACCAAACTTACAAATTGTTTTATATATAAAAAAAGATAAGATGTAAAGGTGTTCTTTGAAACAGGAGTAGATATAATAAGTTACAATACGTTAATTTTCAAATTTCTCTGTATTTTCACAATCTCTTTATTTTAATGTGACTTGTTTAAAAAAGGGCGTAAATAATTAACACGAGTTAGCGTGGAATGACCCATTTTCGTTTCGTAAAAATAAAGAAGTCGGTTTTGTGCACACAGCGCAATTTGTTTGATGAAAACAAAAAATCATGAGCAAATATAAAATTGCCATTTAAATTATTTTGTTTTCGTGTTGGTGCAAATTGTCTGTTATTTCAGAAACTGAATCAAAAATGTTTTATTATTGAAAAATTAATCAAAGAATTTTTTTGTAAGGAAATTCAAATTTTAATGATAAGCAGATAAAGAAAACTAAGTAGGAATAAATGATGATTGAATAGAAACTGACTAGGATTAAATGTAAATATGCTATAAATATGTCTTTAGTATCTTTGATATTTATACGTACAGTACTCCTCAGAGGGCACAACACATATAATTTATTTGTTATAGTTAGTACAAATACAATAATGGACATAATAATAGTAGTAGTGCCCTCCTGAGACCCGTATGGTCAAAGACCGACGAGTTAGGCCTCAGCGGGCAACAGCACTATTAAAATATAACAAATTGTAAACTGGGTTAGTAAACAAGGAACAATTTGTAGTTATAACACCAAGAACAGCATGAGTTTATATAAAAATAATAATTCCTCTGTGCTGAAACGATGGTGCTTATCAATTAACAAAAATAAAGAATCTGACAATAGAACAATAATGGTTTCCTATCAATTACTTAAGAAAAACGTAACAAACAGCTCATTAAATTCATGTATTAAAGGTTATTTAAGAGATGTAAATGCTTAAGTAATCTTCTGAGATAAAATATGGGGCAACCAATCAAATTGTGTAAGGTAAAGAAGCCCAGATTTTTACCCCTATATGGGAAATAAATCTATTGCAATAATTATGCCTTGCAAATGGTAAACAAGTTTCATCACCATACCAAATGAGAATAGTTGTGTCGCTCATGATGAATTTGAATAACAATAGGGGTAGAAATCAACAATAATGATCAATATGGAAGAACTTTTCGGTTATTTTTCCCAAGCTACCTTAGAACCAATTCGTAAATTGCCTGTATAAATAATAAAAGTTAATGAGATAACTGTCTAAAAATCGTACAAGTTATGAATATTAGGCGATGTGGGAGGGGCATTTTCCCCATCATGGCATTTGCCTAGAAGTTCAACTGGCAAATCTTTTTATTTGTGGCTCCAATTGGTATGGGCTAATTTCACGATTTGCAAATAATTCATAGAATAGTTTTGAAAATCTCCATCGAAATGTTTGTCGCTTGAAGAGAATTCAGAACTACTATCCAAGCTGCACTTAGCCATATCATATACCTCCTACAATACTATAAAAGAAGCTATAGCTCGCATTTCAGCAGGCTGATGACGTCACGGGGATGATCTCTCCACATCTAAAATGGAGCGCGACGGATTTTATGAAATACATATATAAAAGCAGTTTTTATATATTTAGAGAGATTTTTGGCAATTTTTAATATTACATTATTTTCACTCTAGATTATTTAGACAAAAATTAGTTTTTACGTGGGGGGGCACCATTGTTGCCGTGATTAGTTTCTTGGAAGCTGTGGCGGTCTCCCGGGGGTTTATTGTTATCTTTAAAATCGTCTTGACAACGAAATTCTTTTTAATAATGAGTGTATGATGTTTTTTAAAATAAATATGTGTTGGAAGTAAGAGGGCGATGAGTCGCTCTTCAAATGCAGTCTTTACTGTGGGGATGCGGATAATATGGTCCCGGAGAAGAGGGTCCAGGATAATAAGGCCCTGGAGAATAGGGTCCCAGATAATATGGTCCCAAATGCAAAGTAGGAGATAATGGTCCCATATCTTCAGCATGAGCTATCTAAACATCTTAAATTAACACAACCGATAGATCATTTATAACTTTGATAAATTATAACACATATTATTGATTTAAGGAGTTTAAATGATTAATTTAAATTTAAATGAGTTCAGTCTCCTTTTAATGGGGAAAATCGTAAAATTAATAAAAACAAAAAATTAATAATAAATAAAGTCACCAATCTTGAAAAACGATGAAGGAACTTGTGAGATGGAACTAACTTTTATCCCAAATATTTGGATCACTTCCCTCTTCAAAATTTCATCTGTATTTAAAAACCAACACTTCCTTCAAGATTATCGTTTTCCCCTATCAACGTTATCTTCACAAGACTTCATCTACATCCTCAATAGACTGGGTTTATTTCTACTATCAACATCTACAGTAGACTACATCCTTTGAGTTTTCTTCCATCTCACAAGTTCCTTCATCGTTTTTCAAGATTGGTGACTTTATTTATTATTAATTTTTTGTTTTTATTAATTTTACGATTTACCCCATTAAAAGGAGACTGAACTCGTTTAAATTTAAATTATAACACATATACTAATTTTTAACATAAATCGCTTTAATGTTTAATTAAAATTACATTGTTTTTAATTTGATTGTCAAAATTTGAGTGTCTCTCATACATTTAAGTGATAATTGCATGTAGCAGATTAATTCCTTTTTTTTAATCAATTTTTTTTAGCATTAATTGTAAAACCTGCAGTAATATTACATGAAATAGCGAATCGAACAGAGCAGAGCTAACTGGGAGAAGAGAAAGAGTGAACATGCTTGGGGGGAGGGCATCGATTCGAAATGAGCGATTGTACTGCTCTAGTATATTTCAAAGAAATGTAGCGTATCTTGAATTGCAAATCGTCAGCGTCATTCATAGTAGTCATCCTATCCCATATTAGTTAGTTGAAATAAAGATAAAAAAGCCTTCTCGAGTCGCATTTAGGCAAGACGTGATAGATCTATCAGCTCAAACGGGTCTCATCAATGACTCTAGAGCAACTGAGAAGAACTGTTACGAGGTTTTGGAGGCATTATTAGATTTTAATTTTTTTGTATTTAATTTATTTTTTGTATTTTTAATTTGTTTTATTGCATACAAAACTACATGTATTGTTACTTTCAAACAATGTAATTTTAATTAAGCATTAAAGTGATTTATGTTAAAAATTAGTATATGTGTTTATTTTTATTTGTAGAAATGTAAATAAATCTGATTTAAATTGCTATCATGTTTTTAATTTATTAAAGTTATAAATGACCTATTGGTTATAAATATAGGATGCAGTTGAGGTATATGAAAACATGCTTAAATTTAAAACATGCTTCTCAACTTTAGTGTAAACTTGAGTTATTAAAAAAACAACTGGAAAAATCATTAAAAAAAATTGGTTCACCCAAATTCCACTTTCATTATATGTAAATTAATTTCCTTATTTAAAAAGTCTACACTAAAGTTCAGAAGCAAATGTACGTTTTAGACCTATCGGTTGTTCAGAGAGCTTATGTTGAACATATGGGACCATTATCTTCTACTTTGCATTTGGGACCATAGTCTCCGGGACCATATTATCCGGGACCCTATTCTCCGGAACCATTATCTCCGGGGCTATATTATCCTACACCCTTACTGTGCGGCTATATTGGATCCAGTATATTTTGAAGAACTTTTCTTTATGATGAAGTCTTTGAATACATAGCAATTTATTAGGCTGTTAGCACAACCCAGTGATGATTTTGCTAATTTATTGATGTCTGGACAGAAAGAATAGAAGATAGAGTAATTTTCTCATTTTTTTTTTTTGCGGAGTTGGCGTTAAAAACGCTCATCGCCCGTCTTCCTCATAACGACTTTTCAAAGGTATCTCTTTGTTTGCGACAGTCTGTTCCTGCCCATGTAGATAATATCTGTCCTGGTGAGTGTACTTTTACTTGTTTTTTTCGCCTTGACGCGTCCTCTCGAAGATTCCCACGCAATCCCGACACCTGAGATGTTCAAAACTCCGTGTTACATTGCAATGGAACTTTCGCTCCCGCATGTGGAGTAAATCGATGTGAGGGTTTTAATGGTACGCCTACCTCAGCTGTTCGAATTAATGATGAAAAATAGGAAAGAAAATTTCGCAGCCCGGATTCGAACCAGGAACCTTTGGCTCGGACCGCCAACGCGCTAACCAATTGCGCCACTGCGGCCATGAAAGCGAAACGCTATTCTTGGCTTTATGAGAGACAAGTCAATTTAGTGCTCCTCAGTAATAGACTATGAGTGTTACCACTAACATTGTATGGTCTTCCTTATGAATTTTACGACTATTTATTTGGCATTATACCTCATTATTATTAAGGGCCAGTAATGTGAAAAATTTGAAATTGTGACATTCTATGTCAGTGTAGTGTGTTGCATATGTCTAACGGGAATGGGGGAATAGCGAACGGGACACCAAGAGGAGGGGGTGTGCGTGAGCACTGTGTGCGGTTGTTGTTTCGTTTGTTTTGTGTTAAGCTGTCGTAGTTATGCCATGCGATTTGAGCATGGTAGTTTGTGTAGTGGGTTGTGTAATGGAATTGGTTATGTTGTAAATATATTAATAAGGGTGGTTTGATCGTGAACTCGCGTAATTGTGCGGCCGTCTCGTTGTGAGCGTCTCTCATGAATCGCGGAGACGGTGGTGTAATTAGCGTTGCTCTTTTGTTTGGTTGCATTGTTTGTTGTGGGCTAGCATTATTGTCGTTTATGTAATTCGTGTTTAGCCTCCATCAAACAATTGCTTTTCTTTTGCTTATAATTTGTATTGTTGCTGTAGAGGAGGGGGAATTTAATTTTGTTCGGAATAAAAATATATATACGATTTTGCTTTTGGCTGTTGCTGTTGAGCGGTTGTTGCTTCTCTTTCTGACGAGATTATGGAATTCGCCTTGAGTGAAGCCTTAAAAGCCTCTTTTCTCAGCACAATGGTACATTTAGCACCGTTTGGGTTAATTAGTTTAATATACATTTGTTTTGCATTTATTAAAAGAATAGTTAGTGATTTTTAAACTTAAGTTGCGGCCGTGCGGGAAAGTAAACGTGTCTTGCATAATGGCATCTGTACTTTCGAACTGATAGAGCCCTCTGCACCTGGTATCGACTCATCCTCGCTAAGAAAACCATTTTGGGAAGTAGCTGCTGTTTTGAGGTATCATTGACCATTGAGATGACTTCTATTGGTGAGTGACAATTTTTTTTTTTATGGCTTATCAAGTGCCCAGGGATGTGACTGCTTCTCTTGCAACGAGTTCCAGTGAACATTCGCGCAAGTGTTGCTCATTGAGTCTCTTCTTAAAATAACTTCCCTAAGATAATTTTTGACATAAAAGTGCGGAGAATGTTTTATGCTGCAACAGTGGTGAACTTCTTGTGTGTTCTTCGATTTTCAAGTGGAGTGTAAACCTATGCTCCTCTGAGTGGTCACATATTTTCAATTGACTACAGTTTGTAAATTATGGATATTAAGTCATAACTATGAATATTAATTGTAATTAGTGGTACGCAGACAAAGTGCCGGCGTTGTGTTATGCCATAAGCCTGGGAACACATTCAGGGGATGTTTGAGGAATCTGTTTTGCTTTGTGTATACGTTTGTCCACAGAGGGAAGGTGCATTTCGATAAATGTGGAACCGCCTTATCCCGTAAGGAAACTCATGCAGGCACATTAGAATACGGAACACTGTCGCTCACCAAGGGGGGGTTACTGTGCTCCTCCCCTCACCTTGCTAAAAGAAAGGGAGCATAACACGCTTTCGAGCGAGGTTTTGATGGAATATTTTATGCGGGAGCTGGCATTGGGTACATAGTTTGAAATCAGTTTTCCTTGCTAACAGACAAAACCCGACTAGTGGGCACACGGAGTCTATTGTTAGGCTAATTGGTTCAGCGACACGCGGTTATCGGAGCTCTGTACTGTGGAGCACCAAAGCGCCTGTGATCGCCTAATTAAATAGTGAATAAGTAGCGTGTAATTAAGATAACCTAGGAGAGGGGCCCCTCAATTTTGGTTAAGCTAGTTTATATTGTTGACCGTCCTTGCTATTCCTGTACATGCTGTATGTAATAAATAGGTTTGAAGTTAGTCTGTTGTCTCAGTGGCAGTCCTTTTATCAGAACTAATCCAGGTCCCGAACCCGTGACTTGTTGTCACCCTTGACATTTGTCCTCCAGCGCTTAAGATATATCGGGGTGGGGGAGGTGACCCATCACAAAAGAGATAAGGAGAAATGCTAGTTCATTGAAATGAGATTATATAATTAATTACATATTTCATTAATAAATTTATAAAGTTTCATTAAATATATAAAAATAAAGAAGATTGCTATACAAAAATGAGAGATCATTTAATTTTTTATAACCAAAATTTGGATAATAAAAAAAATTAAGAAATTCATTGAGCTTTTTATTGTAAAAAAAGTAAAATAAGGTGAAAATTTTTTTATGGATCAAACAAAGTTCATACAATTGCATAGAAGGCATGATCGGGGGAGGGGGGCGGCACCAAACCTTTGCCGCACAGACTTCCTGTATAGTCACACATTTCTGCCTTCAATATTTCACCTGTGAATACTGTAAATGTAATGGCCTAATCATCTCCGTGAAATCGCCTCCCACGAAGTAACTATTTCGTTTTCCTAAATGGGAAAAACTCGCTGTGTCCCTGCCTTTTCTAAATCGAAGAAGCCAGTTATTAGTGGGAGGCAATTTAAGTGATTATTAGGTCATTTTTACTTTAAGGACTGGTTTTCTGAGCAGATTACTGGCTCTACATTAACGGCATTCATGGGTGAAATATCAATGGCAAAAGTCCATGACTTTGCAGGGAGGATGTGTGGAGTGAGATTGGTGATCCTACCAAATGTAGTTGCCCATACGATCTTGCCTTCTATGCAATTGTATGAACTTTATGACCGCCGCTGGTAAATAATAAAATTACTATTTGAAATACTATTTATTATACAGGGTGATTACAAAAGAACTTCACACTTTTAAAAATTTATTCTTCAAAGCTATTCAGAATATAGACACACCCCATACGGATTCTTAAAGAAAAACTCTTGAAGTTTATTGTGATACAGTTAAAGATGTTCAATATGCCCTCCTGTAGTCGAATTCGTCCCAAACCCGCATTAACATGACTCCATCAATCCCACGTATCGCTACCGTAATGCGTTCTTTCAGCTAGTCTAGGTCACGGGGAAGAGGTAGAGTGAAGACTTGTCCTTTACACACCCCCATAAAAAGAAATCACAGCGGTGGATTGGTCGAGCAAACAATAACCTGAAACTTGCAAAATGGCCATTGCAGAGCCCCGACCTCACACCTTATGATTTCTTTTTATGGGGGGGGTGTGTAAAGGACAAGGTCTTCATCCTACCTCTTCCCCGTGTCCTAGACGAGCTGAAAGAACGCATTACGGTAGCAATACGTGGGATTGATGGAGACATGTTAATTCGGGTTTGGGACGAATTCAACTACCGCTTTGATGTATGCCGTGTCACGACAGGGGAGCATATTGAACATCTTTAACTGTGCCACAGTAAACTTCAAGAGTTTTTCTTTAAGAATCCGTATCTAGTGTGTCTATATTCTGAATAGCTTTGATGTAATAAATTTTTAAAAGTGTGAAGTTCTTTTGTAATCATCCTCTACTATGGGATGGTAAAACAAAATAGTTCGATCTCTTTTGTTAAGATTGTCAATTTTAAATGAAATTATTTATTTTTAGGCTGCACTCCTGAAATTTTTGATTTTCTTTGGTTCAAACTCAGATTTTCTATATTTTCTCTTTTTTTCACTTTTTTTTTAATTATAGATTCTTGAAATGGGCCTTTATGAAGTTTGAAGTTCATATCTGAGGTCGGCTAATGTGATCCCAGTATTGTTAAGAGCATCAGCCAATCGCTAGAGTCAGTAAGCCAATCAAAGTGGAAATCACCTTGACAGTTTTAATTAAACAAGAACATTGAATGTTCTTTTTAATTATACAAATTATAAATTGTTTTTCAATGTAAAATTTGATAAATATTACTTTAATAAATTTAATTCATATAAATTTCATTGTTTTAATACTTTAGTCTGTTTAAAATAAATCATTTGAAGTATAAATAAATAAATGAGTAAATCTGCTCTTTTAATTTCTGACAGATTGGAAGAAAAAGTAAGGAAGGGATTTGCATGTTGAAAGAGGGCACATGTCCTGAATGAGATAAAGAATATTAAAATATAATATAGAAATGCATTTTATCTCTTGAATTTTTAAAAAGTAAGCACATAAGTATAAAAAGTATATTACAAAAGTTTGTAGATTAGGGAAAACGTCATTTTTGTTTTATTCTAGCAACTAATGGATGAAGGGATATCAGAAAGTAACTCCATTTTATCTTTTAACGGAGGAAATATAGTTGCTGTTAAAATTAACACAGCTAAAAGAAGACCGAGTATACACACAGAAATTGCATAACAAGTACTGTTCTTGTGCACGTACATTACAGTCATATAAAAATTGGCTCTGTTAACACATCATCTGCAGTGGAAGAACAGTGAGCTGTTATAAGGTTTCTTTTCGGAAAATGTAAGAAACCTGCTGAAATTCACGAGAAAATGGTTGCAGTTAATGGTGCCAACTATCTGGACTATTCCGATATGTGCAAATAGTGTAAAATGTTTCGGGAAGGAAGAATTAGCCTTGCCAATAAACAGCGCTCTGGGCAACCTGCATCATCAGCAACACCGCCATTAACAAAGAAATTAAAAACACTTCACAGAAAACCATCTCATTTCGTTGAAAGAAGTGAGTGAAATGTTTCACTTATCCTATGAATCTGCATGGGAAATGGTGCATGGTAAGCTTGGATACCACAAAGTCTATTCTGGTTGGATTCCAAATAAGTCTGAGAATGGCGTGCAGTCTGCAACATCTGCAGCGGTACAAGCAGGAGGAAAATAAGTTTCTGAATGGCATTGTCTGAAGAGATGAGTTCTGAGTCTTGCACTTCACAGCTGAGCCTAAAACCACAAGCATGGTCCCATGAAGAAATTTCTGGGTGGTCAGAGGTTTGAGACTCGACGAGGAATTCAAATCTGCCGTGTGCCATTGGCTGTATTCACAGCCGATTGTGTTCTATGAGCGGGGTATCCTGAAACTGGTGCAGTGTTGGGATAAATGGCTAAATCGTCAAAGTGCCTATATAGTTAAAGCAGATAGAGCTGCACTTAGTTGTTTACCTGTATGTTTTGTAATTTTCTTTGATAAAAATAAATGGCTCTTTCTGATATCCCCTTATATAAGGTTTAATCATTTAAATCACAGAGAATAGGTATCAAAATAAGACATTTTACATTCTAAAGATTTAATACAGTGGGTAATCGGTTAATGAACAAATCAGGTAACGAACACTTGTGTGACAGATTTTTATGGTTGGATAAGGAAAACTTATTCTGATAACGAACACCTCGTAGAACAAACCTAGAAGAAGAGACTCTGTGTAAGATTTTCAGAGATGTATTTTACTGTCACTATTCTGGAATGAGACTTTGACACTTGTATACATAAGCAGCATCATTAGATGAATAGGGTCTTAGGACTCGTAATTTTCTCGTTACATTTCGCTTCTAATGTACACACAGATGCGATACAGTGTCAGTTGTTAGGCACTCATTAATACAGTGTGGTGTGGAACAAAGCAATCTACATTAAACAGATTCTTTATGCCCCACAAGCAAAAAAAAAAAAAGAAAGAAAACTATGACTGATAAAAGTGCAAGACTGTGTATGTATGTATTGCATAGTTGTCAACTGCCCCACATATGGCTTCTTCATCCTGCATATTCAAAAATATTTGTAAATGTTTCCTAAATAAGCCTTTTTCCTTACAATATTCAATTTTAAGTGATTACTAAATTTAGTTTCTAATTTAGTCAGAAAACCTACCTAGAAGTTTAATTTGAAAATTAAAATAGTGCTGTAATAAGAATATCACAAGTAAAAATTTTCGTTTGTTGGCCATAGGAATTTCTTCATACAGTATTAACATTAGTAACTTATTCAAATTTAACATATTAGAATTTTAAAATTGATTAAATTGTTTGAGACATTTAAAAATGAAAGCCTAGAAAAATTTAGTTCTACTAGCTAAATTGGAAATATGTTTAAAAGAAAAGGAATAAGGAAAGAGAACTACTTCTGAAACTATAGTAATAGAGGAGGGAAATTCAGAGAGCTATAAATCTGGTGACTGACAGTGACCATGCAATGAGTAAGCGGCTCAAAGATGCCCTGGCATAGAAAAAGTTAACTTATCAGAACTTTAATATATCAGAGAGGGAAATAAATGCCTAGATGTGTTGTTAGGGTACCCTATCTGCGGAATGGGACGTTTCGGCGCCGGATCAAACCCCCAGTTTTGAAATGGTTTCCTAATTAAAATCTGAATGATATAAAAGTTATGAGATATTACCTAAAAAAAAAAAATATAAGGAGGTGCAGAGAGAAGAATCCAAGAAACAGTTATGAGATTTGAAACTATGGATGCTACTGATGACTTGAGAAGCATTTCTCACAATTTCCAAATGAGCTAAATAAATTATTTTATTTTTGTTTTTAAATAATCAAATGAGGAAATTTATCTTTAATTTTTGTATTCTTTTTAAAAATCAAATGAATAAATTTTAAATAATAGATCACGAAATGAAGAACTAATAAATTTTTATTTCTTTTTGAATTCAAGAAAATTTTATAAAAAGTTCCTATACTTCACTATTTAATTAAAAATGTTTACATTGCTAGACAACAGCAGTGAAACCACAAATGCACAATTTGTGGAATTGTGGTTTTTGTGCCCATTTTATTTGTTACTACCATTTGTTCACTATTTTTGATATTACAATACTCATTTCCAAAAAAGTTGGGACAGTGAAACATATAAGAAGAACTCCAATTCATTTGTTTGGATTATTGTATTGCCATTTATTTCAACGCATTATAATACATAAACGATAAATTAGGCATGGGATCACATATCTTATATGCTTAAAGAAAGATACAGGTGGTTTTCCTGTTTGGCACGTGCAACACACCCCCCAAAAAGTTGGGACAGCACGGCATTTACCACGGTATGGCGTCACCTCTCCTCTTGATGACACACTGTAATCTTCTGGGCATCGATGACACCAATCTTTCTAACACTGTAACCGGAATTCTGTCCCATTCCTGTTGGATATAGGTTTTCAGCTGTTCAACTGTCCGAGGTCGTCGCTGTCGTATTTTCGTTTAATAATACGCCAAACGTTTTCTATAGGCGACAGATCCGGGCTGCAAGGGGGCCAATCCAACATACGAATGCGCTGCCGACGTAGCCATGCAGAAGTTATGCGCGCTGCATGCGGTCTGGCGTTGTCTTGTTGAAATATACACTGACGTCGTCCAAACAGGCGCCTCTTAGATGGCACCATAGCTTGTTCCAGGATCTGTATATACGCTTCAGCATTGACGGTGCCATTGCAGATGT
>JAHWFO010067296.1:1407-16330 GCA_023313115.1 Rhysida immarginata
TGGGAACCGGACAGTAGCTCCATTCTTATTCTACTTACGAGCGTCAGTTAAATGAAAACCGGAATTATTTATTACAGACAGAGTTGGTACACTATTTTTCAATGTAGACCCCATCATTTCGATGTATTTCTGCCACCGAGTCGGAAAGGCTTGGATACCTCGGGAAAAAAAATCTTCATATACTGGAGATCTGCATACCGAATTTCACTCCTTTTATGCATAAATACACCTACACCTTTTGGTGCCATCTATATTTCACCCCCAAAACTCCGACCTTAGTGGGCTAATCAAAACCAAACTAAATAGTGAAGGTGCACATGCCCATAGTAAGCTACATTCCGAATTTCAACCTTCTACCTCAAAAAATGTAGAAATGAAAGGGTGATTCAAATCGTGTGTAAAATAAAACCAATAAGTAGCTCCATTTTTCGCTACTTAATAATATGCTTTTAGATTATGAGCACTTGAGCAATCGTGCGTCGCCAAAGCGATTTTACGTGCGCGCACCGATGTCAATAATGCTTAAAAGATGAACAGAAAGTAACAATATATTCCTTCTTGACAAATCGATTATTATATGACACACCAGTATCTTTGAATTCTTTACACTCACTGTTTTAGCATGTGAATTCGACTTGAAGGGGTCCACGAAAAATTCTGAAAAGTTGATACGGCCGAGGTAAGACTTTGACGGTCGTATTTCTGAAAACAGAATTTGAAAAAGTTAATCCGGTTTCATGTTATCGTGCAAACGGCGGACTGCCGGACGGATAAACGTACAGACCAAGGGCGCATTCTTATAAGTAGCTTTTATGCTAAAGCTCCTAATAAATATAAAGATTAGTGATTTGTATATGATTAGATTTAGTGGATAACTGCTAAGGGCTCTGTCACTTTTTCAATTAGGACTCCTAAATGTATGGCGACATAAAGCCATTCAAATAGAGACCGTGTATATTTAGTGAAGTTTCAGTAATTAATTAATTTAAGCCGATATCTGTTTAATATTTTGCGTAATGATATCCAAGTTGTACGTATTTTTTAACCGTCTCATCCTTTTTAAGCCTGAAGCTTATCATTTTTTAGACACGTTTGAATAGCAAAGCGCTCATAGATGGGTCGATCCAGTCTTTATTAGGAGCTTTAGCATAAAAGCTACGTATAAGAATGTGCCCTTGATCTGTACGTTCATCCGGCCGTCCTTACGTCCGGCCGTCCGCGGTTTGAACGACAACTTGAAAACGAATTGACTTTTTCAAATTCTGTTTTAAGAAATATGACCATCAAAATCTTAGCTCGGCCGCATCAACTTTTCATAATTTTTCGTGGAACCCTTCAAGTCGAATTCACTCGCTAAAACAGTGAGTGTAAAGAATACAAAGATAATGGCATGTTATATAACAATCGATTTGTCAAGAAGGAATATATTTTTACTTTCTGTTCATCTTTAAATCGACGCGCGGACGTGAAATCGCTTTGTCGACTCACGATTGCTCAAGTGCTCAAATGCTTATTAAGTAGCGGAATAACGGAGCTACTTATTGGTTTTATAAAGTCAGTCCGTCCTCTTCATAATTTCTACATTTTTTGAGGTAGAAGGTTGAAATTCAGAGTGTAGCTTACTATGGGCATGCCCATCTACATTATTTAGTTTGGTTTAGATTGGTATACTGGGGTCGGAATCACAGGGGTGGGATTTAGGGAGGGCAACATATCTTTGTGCTATTTAGGTACGTAAAGGCGTGAAATTCGGTATCCAGATTCCTCTAGGCAAGATCTACAGTACTATGAAGTTTAGGCCCAATTGTCCAGAAGGTTCGGATTTGCGGTGGTGGCAATCACTTGGTCCTTAGAACTATGGCAAATTTTTTATTATTATTTTTTTATTTATTTATTTAAGTTAAGTTAAAGTGTTACATAGGACCCGTGGGGAGCCAGTATAGTCAAAAGTTTGACCGACAAAGAAGGCTCCCCAGGGCCATTATACATTAAATAAATTACCCAACTCGGGACAAAAGTTAAACACGGGGACTTAAACAAAACAAACATCAAACAAAGAATAACAAAATGCATATAACAGAGTTATCTGGCTATAACAGGTCATACGCATAAGCAGTTACAATTACTTATCAAAAAGTACTACAAATCAAAAAATATATATGCTAGGGTAAATGTGATGAATCCGGGAATTATACCGGGTGGGCAAGAAATAACATGAGGTGTTCAGAGCTCGCTAGCGGGAATTCTATTAGGCCAAATGCAGTACATTTTGGTGTATACACTTAGTGGACTATTCAGTTTCGATTTCTACAAAAAAAAAAAATAGTACCAAAAGTCGCCATAGGGGTCGCTTATTTCAAGAAAACAATGAATACCTAATTGTCAAATGAACAAATACCGTACAAAACAACTTTAGTAACAACAATAAACAATGTTTTATTTTTAATTACAAATGTGTTTCAATATGACCACCAGTGTGCTGTTCCAATAGCTGCATGCGGTACACGACATTTTCTACGGCAGCTCGCAGCATATCTGCATTAATTAGTCTGATATGTAACGTTATTTGATCCTTTAAGGTTGAGAGGTCAGGAACATGTGCTTGATACACAAAGCTTTTCAAATATCTCCATAACCAAAAATCACAAGGGTTGACTTCAGGCCATACCTTGAGAAATGCACGACTAATCATTCTGTTGTCTGAAAAACGTTCTCGCAAGATCTGCTGCACCTGACGTCCGATGTGCGATGGCGCACCATCCTGCATAAAAATGGTAGAATCCACACAACCCTTTTCCTGCAATCGTGGTATCACAAAATTCTCAAGCATATCGGCATACCTGGCAGAATTGACGGAACAAATCACCGGTCCACGGGGACGGATTTTTTCAAAAAAGTACGGGCCGATGATGAAAGAAGCAGTAAAGCCGCACCATACTGTTCGTTATCTGTGAATGCATAGGAGTTGGCAGACACACTTGTGGATTTGATGCAGCCCAAATACCGTAAGGCAGTTGTGGGTATTGATATCACCATTCAAATAAAAATGTGCCTCATCACTCCAAAAAATTTGCCATGGCCATGCATCATCCACTTCCATACATGCTAAAAATCTCAACGAAAAGTCAGTTCGGGTACGTTCATCTCCAGGAAGCAATTGTTGAACAGGTGTGAGTTTATAGGGATAAAATGTCAATTTCTTATGCAATATTTTCCTTACCATCGAATATGGGATATCTGTTTGGCGTGCTATTGCGTGTGCACTGCTGGTACCCTGCATAGTAGTCATCTCCTGTTCCACAACAGCAGTTGCAACTTCTTCAACGTGTTGCTGCCTGATTCGTTTGCGTCCCCGGCCTGGTTGCACTCCTAGATTTCCGGTAGATTCAAATCGTTCAATCATTTTCCGTAAGTTAGTTATGCTCATCGGTCCTCTTCGCAACGTTTTCAATCGCCGGAATTCACGAAGGGCAGCACTTGCATTGTCGCTCTTTTGATAAAACAACTTGACTGATAAGGCCCGGTCAGGCAGAGTAAGCGTCATCGTCAGGCCATTCGTTCGTGAATGATGGGAAATCCTCAGCCTTGCCTTTTATTGTCATGATTGTTCAACACGGAACGCGCTTATGTAAATGTATTCATTGTTTTCTTGAAATAAGCGCCCCCTGTGGCGACTTTTGGTACTTTTTTTTTTTTTTTTTGCAGAAATCGAAACTGCATGTTCCACTAGGTATATACACCAAAATGTACTGCATTTGGCCTAATAGAATTCCCGCTAGCGAGCTCTGAACACCTCACGTTATTTCTTGCCCACCCGGTATGCAGGCTGGTCCATAAATCTGTCCCCCCCCTTTTATTTTTTGAACCGAAGCAGATATGTCAATTTTGATGAATCCAATAAATAGGAAGCTGTGGGTGGCCTATCCCATGGTGCACTTTTCATCATCCCAAATATGCAAATTAGGTTAGCTTGCCATCTTGGAATTTTTTCTGTCTTCTGTGTGCTGAAACATGCCTTTTATTTGCTTTTCCGCATGAAAGTGAATGTGAGTATGGTAATTTATGTTAATTTTTTGATTCGCATGCTTTACATGGCGGAAATATCAACATTCAGTTTTCCTTGTTGATTGTGGCTTACAAACAGTCACCGCGTGATTGTGGGCGATTGGTTGGTCCGATTTGGATGATTTTTTTTTGTTTTGTTTGTTTTTTTATGCTCAACAAGTTTGTAATTGGGTTTTTTTTCTCTATCCCTTACGGTTTTTGAGATAAATTTTGAATGTGTCCTAATTTGCATATTTGGGATGATGAAAAGTGCACCATGGGATAGGCCACCCACAACTTCCTATTCATTGGATTCATCAAAATTGACATATTTGCTTCGGTTCAAAAAATAAAAGGGGGGGGGGACGGACTTATGGACCACCCTGTATAGTAGACGGTGATTATGTATAATAACCATTTTGTGTGGTAAATTTGATAATAGTCTTCAATTAATCCCTTTTTTCCTACGTTTTATGTGATCGCTGTTTAATATTCGCAAGCTCTCTTGTTGGGTATCAAATGCGATTATTGTTTTTGCGTTTTTTCAGAATCGAACAGTTGGTCGTCTACAGCCAGGATTTTAAAAGTGGGTGACTGTTTTGAAAAGGATTGAGAAAAACAGGGGCTTGGTTTTTTTGGGGGGTATTCCAAAAGTGGGCGTAATCTTAAAAGTGTTGTGTTTTTTGGCAGAAAAGAATTTTCCACTTTTTTATCTGTCTTGTGGCTATCTCTCTTTTTCTCCCCATCCTGCTCCTTCTCTTGCTACCCTTGCTCTATTTTTGAATTATTTATATTTCTTTATTGATTTTAAACTACTTCCCGGTGTTGTTTTTTGAACTACAATTTTTTCTCCGGCAAGGGGACTCGATCCTGGGATATTGGATGTTTTGGCTAACAATCAACGTCTTTACCACTGTGCTGTCAACTCGCTGAGAGCAAATGGTGTTAATTAAACTTAAAAGCATTTCAAAAATATGATTACAAATTTTCCCGTCAGTTGGCGCACACAGCCGATCAATTAAAAGAATTTTCTAAAATCGACGGAGTTTGGGAGTGTGTATGGCAATCCCAAGTGTAGAAGTCGGTGGGTGGGGGGATCTGGGAGCAATCAACCCCTAATAAGTGCGCACCAACCAGAAGAAAAAATTTAAACTTTAATTTTTTGATCATGTTGTATTTCTGTAGTACGTTTTAGTTTTTTGTTCTAAGGCAAGGCCTGCAAAACTATTGATGGTGGTGGCATTATCCTCTCTCTTCAAGAGGGTAGGGCGGGTTTCAGTTACTTAAGGATTAGGAATAGTCTTGCCACAGCTCAGTCCGAGCACTGTTGGCACCCCGGTGCATGCAACAACCAGGGGGTATATAAGTCTCTAGGGCGCGTGAGTGATCTCGGAAACAAAGATTTACCGCCCACAGTAATTAAACGTCCACAGGTAATAGAAAAACGAATTAATCTTGCCACAGTTCAGTCTGAATAGTGTTGGCACAGTTCTGCATGCAACAATCAGGGTCAATGTATGCCTCTAGGGCATGTGAGCACTTTTAGAAACAGAGATTTACCTCCTACAGTGATTTACTGCCCACAAATAATAGGAAAACGATATAGTCTTGCCACAGTTCAGTCCGAGTACAGTTGGCACCCCCTTGCATGCAACAACCAGGGTGTATGTATGCCTCTAGGGCGTGTGAGCGCTCTTGGAAACAGAGATGTCCCCCCACAGTAATTAAGCGTCGACAGGTAATAGAAAAACGAATTAGTCTTGCCACAGTTCAGTCCGAGTACTGTTGGCACCCCCCTGCATGCAACAACCAGGGGGTATGTATGTCTCTAAATCGCGTGAGAGCTGTCAGAAACAGAGATTTACCGCCCACAGTAATTAAACGTCCACAGGTAATAGAAAAACGAATTAGTCTTGCCATAGTTCAGTCCGAGTACTGTTGGCATCTTCTGCATGCAACAACTAGGGGGTATGTATGTCTCTGGGGCATGTGAGCGCTCTCGGAAACAAAGATTTTCTGCCGACAGTAATTTAATGGCCACAGATAATATAAAATCGAATTAGTCTTGCCATTGTTCAGTCCGAGCACTGTTGGAACTCCCTTGCATGCAACCACCAGGGGGTATGTATGTCTCTAGGGCGCGTGAGTGCTCTCAGAAACAGAGATTTACCGCCCACAGTAATTAAACGTCCACAGGTAATAGAAAAACGAATTAGTTTTGCCACAGTTCAGTCTGAGTACTATTGGCACCCTCCTGCATGCAACAACCAGGGTGTATGTATGCCTCTAGGGCGTGTGAGCGCTCTCAGAAACAGAGATTTACCGCCTACAGTAATTAAACATCCACAGGTAATAGAAAAACGAATTAGTCTTGCCACAGTTATGTTCGAGTACTGGTGGCACCCCTCATGCATGCAACAACCAGGGGGTATGTATGTCTCTAGGGCGCGAGAGCACTCTGGGAAACAGAGTTTTACCGTCTACAGTAATTAAACGTCCACAGGTAATAGAAAAACGAATTAGTCTTGCCACAGTTCAGTCCGAGTACTGTTGGCACCCCCCTGCATGCAACAACCAGGGGGTATGTATGTCTCTAAATCGCGTGAGAGCTGTCAGAAACAGAGATTTACCGCCCACAGTAATTAAACATCCACAGGTAATAGAAAAACGAATTAGTCTTGCCATAGTTCAGTCCGAGTACTGTTGGCATCTCCTGCATGCAACAACTAGGGGTATGTATGCATCTGGGGCATGTGAGCGCTCTCGGAAACAAAGATAGTCCGCCGACAGTAATTTAATGGCCACAGATAATATAAAATCGAATTAGTCTTGCCACAGTTCAGTCTGAGTACTGTTGGAATCCCCTTGTACGCAACAACCAGGGCATATGTAAGTCATTAGCGCGTGTGAGCGCTCTCGGAAACAGAGATTTACCGCCCACAGTAATTAAACGTCTACAGGCAATAGAAAAACGAATTAGTCTTGCCACAGTTTAGTCCGAGCACTGTTGGCGTATTTTTGTACATATATGCAGTTTTTTTTCTTATTTTTTTATAACTAAGACGATATAGTTTATAGATAATTTTGTATATTCAGAGTGTTATGTATTCAATTTGATTATTAATGTTTGTTTTGAAAAATTAAATTTAGTCATGATTTCAAATAGAAAAGGGCAAGGAATAGTGTCCGACCTGGACTTGAACGAGAGGCCATACTTTTCAGTAGAACACAGGCTCGGGTCCAGGTCGTGGAATTTTCCCTATTTCTAATTGTGTTATGTGCGAAAGTTTGTTCTTTGTCAATAATTTCTTATATTGCATTTGAGAGTTAATGTCTGTAAAAAATAATATATGTTTGTATATATTATACTGTAAGCTAATTTTTCCATATTTTAAAAGTGTTGCACATTTTTTTTAAGAATTAATTTTTTTGACTGGCGTTCTCAATAAACCATTTATTACAGAAACCAACTCCTTTTGGATATTTTCTTAAATCGCCAATAAAAGTAATAAACTGAAGTTACTTTTTAAACTTCCCGGTGTAAACGGTTATTGAATAATAAGGGTTATTGTATAAATCCGCTTTTTCATCATATTTGCCATGATATTTGTGAGAAATTGCGTGTGGAATATATATTATCTTTGTTTTTTTCCATAACAATATTTTTCCATGAATGGTCGTATTTTTATATTGCAATTTCATTTTTTGTGGCGTTTGGAAAGTGAAGATTAACCAGCTATGTTAGTTTTTGGTGAAAAGAAAACGCAAGAGTGGCAATTGGATTTGTTGCACCGCATATGAGTTTCTTTAAGAAACTATTTATTAAAGAAAAAACTTTTGGGAATTTTTTAAAATCACCAGTAAAAATAATAAACTGAAGTTTATTTATCAAACTTCCCAATGAAAACGGTGATTATGAATAATAACCGGTTATTATATATATTCCCCTTTTCTTCATATTTACCTTAACATATATACTGGTTACAGTTGCGTTCTTAGGACTTTAATAGACAGGATACTAAGATAAAACTAATTAAAATAAAAAAATCCCAAAGTAACAGTCCTCTCGAACTACATTTAAACCCGAATAGCCAAGGGTAAATGAGAAATATAAAGCTTTAACAGTTTGTAGAAAACTGGATAAACTGGTATTGAACGTAACTCACGCGGTAAAAGAGCCCAACATCTTATGCCTACAACATCGACGGTAATTATGTTTAACTTACGGAATGTTTAGATCATGAGCCGTTCTAGTTGGGTAACGATGATTATCAGCGTTAACGGCTAACTTAATAGGAGTAGAAATTGTCAAAGTTGAATTCGCGGCTTTAAAAACAAAGGCGCAAACACGAACTAAAAATAACTGATAGACGGTGAAAATGCGGAAATCGCTAAAATATCGAGACACTGATAAAAGTTTAGGAATTCTGAGGAAGGTTCGGAGAAACCATTTCTGCAATTTAAATATACGTGTAAGGTTCCATGAAGTTGAGGATCCCCAGAAAATTATATTGGAACACAGAGAGGAGTCAATACACGCATAATATAATAACAAAAGAATTTTAGGAGGCAAATAGTATAATCTAGAGATAAAAAATGTTATATATCATACGTTCGGAAATGATGAAAAAGGAAAGAAGATACGAGGTTTTTTTTAACCGACGAAATAAAAAAAGGAGGTTCTCAAGTCGACGCGTATATACAGTATATATATATTTTTATGTATGACCACGCATAACTTTTTACGGTGTAGTCCGATTTTGATGATTCTTTTTTATTAGATACAGTATACGTCGAAATTGGTCCCATTTAATTTTGAAAAAAAAATTCCACCCCTAAGGGTGGAAATATGGGGGATGATTGATTTTCACGTATTGACTTTTTCCTATCAAACAAATCGTAATGACGAGATAGAAGTGGTTACTAATTACTACTTTCGTCAATCGAAGAATATGGTACATGGCACGAACCAATAACAAATATTATCCAAATCGTTCAATAGCACGTGCACAAATGGTACCTTCACGACCCCCACCTAGAAATTTTCAATGAAGAGATATATTAATATATCAAACAAATCGTAATGACGAGATAGACACGGATATAACTTATTATTTTGGCCAATTAATAAATATGGTTCCGGGAATGAACCATTTTGAAAATGGTTGTAATCGAAATAATGGCACGTGTTCTAATGGTATCCTTATGACACCCTCAAATATTTTCAATGATAAGATATGGCATGTAAAATATCAAACAAATTGGGATGAATATATCAAAATGTGTCATGAATGAATATAACGTAAAATTAAAGATAGTCGAAATTGGTTCCAAGGAACCTGGTTTAGTGAAACCATTATGGTTCATAAGAATTTCAATGCTAACATAAGGCATTTAATATATCAAACGTATTGGGATGATGTGTCATGAATGATTATAACGTAAAATTAATGATAGTCGTAATTGATTCCAAGGAATCTGGTTTAGCAGAACCATTATGGTTCACTGGAACTTTCAATGCTAAGATATAGCATGTAATATATCAAACAACTTGGGATGATGTATCATAAATGAATATAAGGTAAAATTAATGATAATCCAAATTGGTTCAAAAGTACGTGGTTTAATGGATAATTATGGTCCATTAGAAACTTACAATAATAACAAAGGGCGGTTTAAAATATGGTTCCGCGAATGGCTTAGTTTAACCTTTCTGTACTTGGTTATGTCATTCCTTAATGGTTTATTATGTACCGAAAGTTGCTTTATGCGTCATTATCAGTGTGGGGAAACGTGTCTGTCTGTCTGTCCGTCCGTAACTCTAACTCCTCCGAGTCTATGAAAGATTTTCAAAATCTATTTCCGTCAGTCGATGAATATGATTCATGGCACAAACCGATCACAAATATTGTCTAAATCAGTTCAATGGCACGTGCACAAATGGTACCTCAATTTTCCCGTCAAGCAATTTTCAATGGCAAGATATATTAAGAATATATTAAACAAATCATAATGACGAGATAGAAGCGGATATTCAGTACTATTTTCGTGAATCGATGAATAAGGTACATGGCACGAACCAATAACAAATATTATCCAAATCGTTCAATGAATGAATACTTACTTACATACTTACTTTTCAAACCTGCTTATCCGTTACGGTCGCAGGGGCAGCAGCCCTATGCAGAATCTCCAGTGATCGCGATCTTCCGCCATCAGGCGCATGTCCTCCTTGTTAATATCCAAGCGACTCGAACCCATATTCTCCAAGTAGTCTAGCCATCTGGTTCTAGGCCGACCCTTTGGTCTCTTACCCACCGGCTTGGAAAATAACAACATCCGTATCACGTGGCATACCAACGCAACTAAGATCTCTCAATGCGGAGAAGTAGCGACTCAACACCTAAAGACTCCCTTATTGTGCTGCTGTGCACTCCATCTAGTAGGGTAATACCTGCCACACCTCTCAGAAATCTCATCTCGTCCGCTTGTACCCGCGATCGCACTTTTTCGTTCATTACCCAAGCCTCATGGCCATAGGTGACAATGGGGTCAAGACAGATTTGAAGACGGAGAGGTTAGCTTTGTTAACCAGCTCGCGTTTCGTTACCACGGATCGCCACAGTTCACGTCTGACACAGCTTGCTGCGCCGATCCGAGCATCCAATTCTTTCTCCTGCCGTCCATCACTCGTGAATGCAATCCCAAGATACTTCAATTTCTCCACCTGTCTCAATGAGGCTCCCCTAACATGAAGAGCGCACTGAGCAGGCTGTCTTGAAAGGACCAGAACCTCAGTTTTAGCCACACTGATCTTCATCCCAGCTTCTTCACATTTGGCTGCAAACCGGTCTAGTGCATGCTGAAGGTTCGTGCGAGTATATCCAAGGAGGACAAGGTCGTCAGTAAAAAGCAACCTCTCTACCAGGCAGTCGCCCACACAAACACACTTTTCGCCTCGGCTGCCCCTATCTATCCAGTCCATAAAGATAATGAACAAGAGGGGCGACAGTACGCACCCTTGGAGGAGTCCACACCTACTGTGAACGATCTTGACTTAATGCAATTTATCCTGACACACATCTCAGAGCTTTCGTACAGAGACATGATAGCAACCAGTAATTGCCCATCCACTCCATACTCTTGCAACACTTGCCAGAGCTTCTCCCGAGGTCCACAAACCACTGAGTGGATGCCCCCTTACCGTGGGTCAGGGAATTGGGTGCTTCAGGGATTCTGAGCTAGGCTGGTTGTAGCACTGCTACTTAAGGGTCACCCTTACCAGAAAGGTCATGGTTGAGAAGTGATACGAAGAGTATCCAAACAAACATACAGGATGGTCCATAAGTATGTCCCCCCCTTTTATTTTTTGAACCGAAGCAGATATGTCAATTTTGATGAATCCAATGAATAGGAAGTTGTGGGTGGCCTATCCCATGGTCCACTTTTCATCATCCCAAATATGCAAATTAGGACACATTCAAAATTTATCTCAAAAACCGTAAGGGATAGAGAAAAAAAACCAATTGCAAACTTGTTCAGCATAAAAAAACAAACAAAACAAAAAAAAATCATCTAAATCGGACCAATTAATCACCCACAATCACATGGTGAACTGTTTGTAGCTTACAAACAGTCACACTGCACAAGCAAAACTGAATGTTGATATTTCCACCATGTAAAGCATGCAAATCAAACAATTAACATAAATTACCAAACCCACATTCACTTTCATGAGGTAAAGCAAATAAAAGGCATGTTTCAGCACACAGAAGACAGAACAATTCCAGGATGGCAAGCTACACTGTTCCGGAAATGGTCAACATGATCTTCTGATTGTGGGTGATTGGTTGGTCCGACTTGGATGATTTTTTTTTGTTTTGTTTGTTTTTTTATGCTGAACAAGTTTGCAATTGGGTTTTTTTCTCTATCCCTTACGGTTTTTGAGATAAATTTTGAATGTGTCCTAATTTGCATATATGGGATGATGAAAAGTGCACCATGGGATAGGCCACCCAGAACTTCCTATTCATTGGATTCATCAAAATTGACATATCTGCTTCGGTTCAAAAAATAAAAGGGGGGGACAGACTTATGGACCACCCTGTATATCTCATGTTGTTGACGAATGAGAGAATTCATAAAGCATCTGTGTGTGGCGGCATCTGTGTGTGGCGGCGCACAATGGCACGTTTAAGAAAAAATCGACTCAAAATTATTTTTTTGGATTTTTGTTGCACATTAAAGAGCATGATTTGGGCACTATTTCTATGAAATATTAATTAATTTTGGCCATCCGTATTGCTGCTATAAAGGATTGAATGATGAGTTTGCCATAGGGCGTGCATGGGAGAAAATCAAATAACTCATACTGCGACATACCGGCACATAAACGAATTATTTTAATGTCAAATAATTATATGGCTTATGAACTTTAATATTACTCACCACCATTCACCCATCTTCATTCATTCGCGAGTTACAAGCGTTTATTTTTGTTGTGAAGTGGTTTCTGATGGGAGCGAGGTGCTATGAGGGTAAGTTTACCGTTGGGGTAGATTTTATTGCATGTTGCGTTTCTTTACTAATTTACGTAAGGAAATCGTCTCTTTTTTTTTGCTTCTCTTTTGGATGGATGAGAAACAGGAAGAACACGCTAGGATGAAATGTCTTTAGCTAAGGAGTGGACCAAATTGGCGCCACTTTGTTTATTGTTAACAGATACATTGTAAAAAGTGCTTACTTGCGTTATAATCTTAAAAAAAGTCATAAATTTTTTTTCCATTTTAATATTAGTTTTAAGTAATAATAATAATAATAATAATAATAATAAAAATAATAACAATAATTTTATTAGTTAATTTGTGTAGTTTTATAAAATTCATTGGTTTGTTTGCTTTTTAGTTGATTTTTATTTTATTAGGCCTAATTTTTTTTTGCTAATACATAATTTATTTTTAAATTTTAATTATTTATTCATATATTTGTAACAATACACCAATTTCTATGTTAAAATGTAAAAAAAAAGTTGAATTATAATTTTAAGTCGATATTTTTACAACCGTGCCACTGTGCGGCGGTTAAAGTCACCCGCGTTCGGCAGTTAGGCAGAGGCTCTCGTTCGAAAAATAGTCGACAGTCTCCCGGCTGTTATATCGGAGCAATGCCTCCGAGAAGCCCCACCAGTACACTCACTATGCGCTTGGAGAAACGGTCGGGGGCAGCGCATCCCTTTACCCAGGAGGAGAAACAAGTAAAGCGACAACGGGATCGGGTGCTGTCAATCTGCACTTGGAACGTATTCTCCATGATAGGAATGGAATCAGAATTAGTGGACGAAGCCAAACGATGTCGACTGGATATCATAGGTATTACTTCGCAGGGATCTTCGCAGACTCTGTCATCCTGGTGAGCGACTTCAATGCACATGTAGGGGCTGATGGCCAAACGTGGAAAGGCGTGATTGGGAGGAATGGTAACCCCGATTTAAATGCGAATGGGAGGTGCTTGTTGGAGCTCTGTTGCAACAATGGACTTTCCATCACTAATACCTTCTTCCAGCACAGGGATGTCCATATGTACACCAGGTATAGGAATGCAATTGACCAGAAGTCATTGATTGATCCAACTTATTCTGATCAGTGTTGGATACTCGTGTGAGAAGGGAGGGCAGAACTATCAATTGATCACCACCTTGTTGTCTGCACCCTGCGGTTCTCAGAATCCATGCCAATCAAGCGAAACACTAGGTTCAGACAAACTTGGCGCCTTAAATGGGAGGCATTGGAGGATAGAGCTGTGAGTTAGACCTTTGCAGATAACATATCTTCAAGTTTCAAAGAACTACCCAGTGACCGTGGTACTGTTGAAGAGGGGTGACAGTAGTTTAAAACCGTTGTGATTATTTCGGGTGCATTGTGCTGTGGTCGTAAGCGGGTGAGTGTGGCGCAGGGCGGTGAGAGCAGAACTGCATGGTGGAACGGTGAAGTCCAAGAAGCTGTCAAGGCAAAGAAGGAAGCCTATATGTTATGGCTTGCAAATAAGTCAACTTCGAGTCGAGTGCGGTACACTGAGGCGCGAAAAGCAGCAGCAAAGGCAGTATCAACAGCTAAAGCCAAGGCCTGGGAGAAGTTCGGGGAGAAATTAGAGGCAGACTATGGTTCGGCAAACAAGGTGTTCTGGCAGACCGTGCGCCGCCTCCGTGGAAAGAAGTCTCTTTCATCACTAACTATTAAGAATTCAGATGGGAGGCTTCTGAAAACGGAGGAGAGCGTGTTGCGTAGGCGGAAGAAATACTTTGCATCTTTTCTTAATCCGGTGACAGCAATAACTGAGGCACATGAGGTGCACCTTGGAGCGGAGAATAGTGACGGTAGTATCACCGAAGCAGAAGTCAGAATGGCAATTAAGTCCCTGAAGACTGACAAAGCTGCAGGTAATGATGAAATCCGTTCCGAGATGTTAAAGGCCTTAAATCAGGATGGTATCCTGTGGCTGGCTCGAGTGTGTCAGGTTGCTTGGATATCTGGTCAGGCCCCTAAGCAATGGCAGACAGGAATTGTGATCCCTATCTTCAAAGAGGGAGATCAGAAAGATTGCAACAACTATCGAGGCATCTCTTTGCTCAGCATTCCTGGGAAAGTGTACGCTAAGTGTCTGGAGAAGAGAGGTCGGGAAATAGTCGACTCCAAACTGTCTGGGGAGCAGTGTGGTTTCCGACTTGGCCGAAGCATGACGGATCACATCTTTGCTCTAAGGCAAATCTTTGAGAAATCTTGGGAGTATGCAAAAGAGGTCTATGCCTGATTTGTGGGCCATGAATGAATATAATGTAAAATTAATGATAGTCGAAATTGGTTCCAAGGAACCTGGTTTAGTT
>JAHWFO010067296.1:16340-64386 GCA_023313115.1 Rhysida immarginata
TGTCTTGAATGAATAATATATAAAATTAATGATAGTCGAAATTGGTTTCAAGGCACTGGTTTAGTGGAACCCTGACTGTTCATTGAAATTTCCATGCTGAAATATGGCATGTAACATTTCAAACAAGAAGAAACAACATGGCAGGAATGAATATATAAAAATAGTTATAAACTTCGTAGATTACCGAATTTGAATCAATGGAACCTGTTTTAAGGTTTTCAAAAGCAATTCAAAAATTTTAGAATTATGTTTCAAATAATTTATGCCGGAGCTTCGTTTAGCCTTTCGATATATATTTATATCATTCCTTAATTGTTTATTTATATATTTTCTCTTCATTGAAAGTCTTTCCTCGCGCTAATCTATACTCGCCTAGCTTGTTAATCTATTTCACTTTGCATTGGCTTTCAACCTTTATTTCTCATTGTGAGATTCTTCTAAATATCGTTTTTTCATACGAGCAGCATTTTTGTAAGCCTGCCTATGTTGGTATAAAAATATTGTTGTTTTGTAATTATTTATATTATATGAATAACAAGTAATTGTTAAAGTACATAACTATTTCATAGAACAGTTGATAATTCTTGTAAGGTGAGTAGGGTAATGGGGGGTAAAATGGTTCGGTGGGTAATGTGGATCAAGTTAAGGTTTCGTTCGTATAAAACTGAAACTATTTTAGTTAAGCTAATCGACACTAAGGGGCAGTGAACTGCCCTTCCTCGATTTGCTGTGGACCCCGGAAATGCGACCATGCGGTCGCTCAGACAACGAGAAAAAATTCCAACGCTGGAAAGGACACGATGAACTCTCGCTTGCCAGGCGTCCACTCTAAGCTGACGGTAAGTTATTATAATGATTTGTAAACTTAAAAACATGTAATAACCACCGTATAGATAAGAAATCAGAGGTGGTGTGGTAAATTTTACGATGGCACCTTGCTTGGTTCGTTAGCTTTTCGGTTTTTTTTTTCAGTGCGAGTTAATTAGGAGGGGGCGAGTTGGGGTAAAATGGACCGGAGGTTGGGGGGTAAAGTGGATCATATTAATATTGTATGTTTTTTTAAAGTAAAAACGTACGAGATGCAGGATGATCTGTTTGTTTATTACAGGTGCCTAAGAATAATTATTAAATATTCACTGAAAATGTTGAGCATAAAATGTTGTGGTTGATCATGTTATTTGAAATTGAATTTTTATATTTAGGCTACTTAGTTACTAATTTTTTTCCCCTTACTGTAGAATCATGCTTAGAAATTACAAAAAGAAAGCTGATGGATTTTTCAAATGGGATGGCAGCAGTATGAAGAAGGCTGTACAAGCAGTGGAAAGCGGCCTCTCAATTAGAGAGGCATCTCGGACATTTTCCGTTCCATTTGGCCCATTACAACGAAGATGCAAGAAGTTGAAGAATGGAGACTCGCCTACACTTACAATTGGAAGACGAACTGTGTTCACAGCGGAGGAGGAAAATCGCCTCGTAGAAAGACTTCTCTACTTGGAAAGGAAAGGATTCCCGGTTACTGCCAGTGATGCTAGAAGAGCCGACAACTTCTACGAGCCGACAACAAGCAAATTCAAACAGTGGATTCAATGTACTAGTTGTAAAGTATGGTACCATGAGCTGTGTGTTTGTATGAGTGGCAAATGTACTTTTATCTGTGGGAAATGTCAATAAAATCAAATAAAGCATACTTTAAATGTGTAACTGTAGTGAATATCCATATTTTCTTTAGTGATCCACTTTACCTCCATTTTCCGTGTAAAGTGGATCAAGGCGGGGGGGTCAACAATTTTATTTTTATAAAAAAACCTCTTCACATTTCAGTTCTCAATTTCTGTACACGTATATTTCTGGACTGTATGTCGAACACAGTAATATTGCTGACCATGTACATAGCAAAGTTTTTTTCTAATTACTTGTTATTTGTGAACTGATCCATTTTACCCCCACCTACCCTAAGTAAGTACATGTAATAGTAAACAAAAATTAGTTGATAATATTAGAATTTGTACATTTTAGCCACAAAAAATTATAAAATAAAAACTTTAAAAAAAAAAATTAAACCAACGAAAACAGAAACTGAAAAGGGAAAAATAAATTTAATCTTTTTAGCATTAATAATGATTAATATGTAAATTTATAAACTAATGTAAGTACCACGGTCTATAGATATTCATAGCCATCGAGCTTCGGCCATTTTCCATTGTTTCGAGAAGCTAAGGAAAACAGATCACGCTAGATGCCGCATAGATCGCACAAGGGCCGACCGTGACCTGCGATAGAGGTTTTTCATTGAAACTGAAAATGAAAGTAAAGTTTCTGTCTTTCGATAGGGCGGCGCTGCAGGCGTTTTTGGGCCGATTGTACATGCAGCGCCACTTTTCAATAGAGTTCCCGCCCTATTGGGAGCTAGAAACTTTAGTTTCATTTTAACAATGGAGCTCGATGACCATGAATACCTATAGATCGTGGTAAGTACCTAACTAATTTTGAGTCGGCGCCAAACTAACAATCACGCAAATTAATAATAGCTTTAAAAAATAAACAAAGCAGTATCAAAATGCAACGTGAAATCTCTAGCGATAAACAATAACATTTATCATATCCGGTCAATTTAAATCATTGCATGAAAAGGCGGGGCCAACGATATAGCGGCCAAATTTAGGGCTTATTATTGGTAGAAATACGATTAAAAATAGCCCCTTGATGATGATGTAACAATGTATACACCTTTTGTCCGCAAGCCTTCTCTCTAGGAGGTTTTGCCCCTGCGTGGTAAAGTCACCTGACCCAACACCTCCTAGAAAGAAAGCCAAACAACTGAAACGTCATACATTGTTACATCATCATATTTCGACCAGTGTTAATCATATTTCTACCAATAATAAGCCTTAAATTTGGTCGAAATATGATAACGTAAGAATGTATGATCTTTCATTTGTGAGGCTTTCTTTATAGGAGGTGTTGCCTGACCATACAAGTCCGAGTATCAATGTATTCTTCCTTGTTTCCATCCTGAAATTTGACAATCAGTAATTTTTCGTTTGTTGGAAATAATAAAGATTGGATTGTTGGCCGGAATAAGATGGTCAGTTGACTTTACCACGCTGGGGCCCGTTATATCGTTAGCCCCGATTAAAAAGTCATAAAAGCTGCTTCATTGTTAGTTTGGCACTGACTCAAAATTAGTTAGGTACTTACATTAGTTTAGAAATTTACATATTAATATTATTAATGCTAAGAAGATTAAATTTATTTTTCCCTTTTCAGTTTCTTTTTTTGTCGGTTTAATTTTTTTTTTTTTTAATTTTTATACATATTATGTTTGAGAAAATCAATTTATTTGATTAAAAACTTGGGGAGAGGTAAAAAGTGCAGATAAAGGGGTAAAAATAGATGACCCCAGGATCTGCCACTTCCCCTCCCCTACTCGGGGGGGGGGGGTTAATTTCCTTTTAATAAATGTATAAATGCATTTCTGCTTCACTGCTAAAGCTCCTCCTTGGAATGTTTACATGATTTTAGTGTTGTTGACATCATTGAGACAGTCGGCCTCAATTTGTCGCCATTTTTTTTTCAGTGATCAGGCCTTGAATATAGAAGGCTGTGCATGGCTTCACTTTGGTGGCGATGTTAACAAACAATAGGATTCAGAATATACTTTTAATGATATGCGTCATTGATACTTCTACGTATATAAGATGAGCACACATGGCAGATCCATCATACTGAATTTTCAAAGTATTTGCTTGGACGTTTTACAAGAGTAGCTCTATGCATTTGGCTTATAAATTATGCAAAAGACATTTTGGTAACCCTGGCGCATGCGCAGTTAAACATTATTCAGTAAAAATTCTCATATTTCATCAACTATTTAATAATTTTATATTCTGATTGCAGGGTGTTTTCTCTACTGTAGATTTTCAATTTCCTAAAAATAGCATTGCATTGGTTGAAAAACCTGCATGTTACAAGTTAATGAATTTAAAAAAAAATTAAACAGACTTCAACAATGAAATTAATATGGGACCATCTTGGTGCTAACCCGAATCCAATGTAAAAAGAATATTTAAAATCGGTTTATAAATGACGGAAATATCGATAAAAATACATACAGACGAACATAGAAGCTCCTCCTTTTTGAAGTCTGTTAATAATCAAAAAACTTAAAGAAGCCTTTATACGAAGGACATTCAAATTTGACATGGACTTTATTTTTTATAAAATCAGGAAACTACAAAAAAAACAACAAAAAAACACACACACACAAGTTATTTCTCAAAGAATTTTTCTTGCTTCTCTATACCTTTTTCCCAGCGTTCTGGGAGTATCTGGATACTGGTTCTGTAGAAATCTTCAGGCTGATGTCGAAACCACGTCAGGACAGCCTTTTTCTCTTAGTCATCGGAGCCGAACCTCTGCCCTCACAAGAACTCTTTCAAAGGTCCAAAGAGGTGATAGTCGCAAGGAGAGATTCGGGCTGTTTGAAGGATGTGGTAAGATATCCCATTTGACTTTCGTCACTGTGTCTATAGCCAGTTTGGCTGTGTGTGGTCCGGCATTTTCATGCAGAAAACAAACACCACTGCTAAGGATCTTTGGTCGCTTTTTCCTTATTGCCGGCTTCAGGGACGTCCTCAAAATGTTTGTTTAGTAGGGTGCATTTATGGTCGACGTTCTTCTAGAAAATCGACATGATGCCCTTAATTTTTTAATTAAGGCGGAGGTTTTTAGTGTTCAATTGATATTCTACTGTTCTCCATTTTAATGAAAATTAATTAAAATAAATAAAGAATAAATATAAATAAATAATAAATAAGTCACCAAATTTTTTAAAAAAGTCCGTAGTTGGATGGAAAAAGTCTTGATGAACTTGAAGAAATTGATGATGAGCCTTGAAGAACAGTCTCATGAAGAAAGGCTTGATGATTAAAGAATTTTTTAGTCGGATGGAGAAAGTCTTGATGAAATAGGTGATGAGTCTTGAAGAATAGTCCTATTGCTATCACCTACCGTCTGACTTCTAACTTTTTTCAAAGCATACCTACGTGATTTCCCCAAGTTCATCATCAAAACTTACTTCATAAGACTATTCTTCAAGGCTCATCATCTATTTCTGCAAGCTAATCAAGACTTTCTCCATCCAATTACGAACTTTTTTATAGTAAAATTGGGGGACTTATTTTATTTATTATTTATTTTTATTTATTCTTTATTTATTTTAATTAATTTTCATTAAAAGGGAGAACAATAGAATATTAATGATACCCTTAATGTCCCAAAATACAGTCGCCATCACTTACGTTGCTGACTGTGTCATCTTGAATTTCTTGGGTCGTGTTAAGTCTGTGTGTCACCACTCCTTGCTTGCTTGCTTGTTTGCTTGTTTTCAGGAGTATGGTGATGAATCCATGTCTCGTCGGTGGTCACAACACGCCTTAGGAAGCTGTCATCTGCCCTGTTGTATCGCTGCAGCAGCATAGAACAGATTTTCACCCGGGTTCTTGTGTTAACCTCGGAGAGTTGCTTAGGGACCCATCTGGCAGAGATGTTGTTGAATTTCAGCTTAGCGTAGATGATAGTCTTCACACTGCCTGTGCTGATTGTTCAGTATTGAATCCAATTCTCGGACACGAATCCGCCTATTGTCCCTTATCAGCTCATTTGTTCGTGCGATGATGCCACCATTGACAGCAGTTACGGGCCTTCCTGCTCGTGGATTTTTGCCCTCCATCAAGCAATTTGGCACCAAACATAGACGGATGATCGAGACAAACATGACTCGGTGAACTGACTTTCAAGTCTCTGATGAATTTCTGATGCTTTCACATCTTCATTATGGAGAAACTTGATGATTATTCGTTGTTCCATTTTTGTCGACACATCGCTGTCCGCCATTTTGTTTAAACAAACACTCGGTTATCATGGCAACCGGATGATTGGTACCGCATTTGCATGACAGACGAAAGTTGCAATCCCAACAATGACAGTTTAGATTTTTACAACAATGAAATTTACAAAAATAGAGTCCAGGGCAAATTTGAACGTCCCTTCATGAATATACGTGCTATTTTGATACAAATAAACACATAAGTAAAAGAAACCTCCTAATCATATGGCACAACTCAACGCATTTCAAGCATTATTTTTTGCACGGTGATCCCAAGCATTATTTTTTGTTTAATTTTTTGCTGGTCCCCTATTTGCCTTCGGGATACAACCTTCGCTGAAATATATGAAGTGTATAATGCTTTTTACACGCCTGAAGTTTCAGGATAATTCGTCAAGTATTTTTCTAGACATTCGACAAATTGTCTAAATTGAAAGGTGTTCATATTTTTTTGTCCAAACCTGTAGTTGTCCCAATAGCCAAATTGTCCCAATAGGGTCGGAATTGTTAATGGTGCCAGTCATTTGATCTTTATAACGAAGACAAGGTATGGAATGTGATATATCAATGGATTGGAAATGATGAGAAGCGAAAGGATAGAGCTCTTTTATATTTTCTATAGACTACGTACGAAAAAATCAATTTTTCGATTAAAAAAGATGACTTAGTTTCGAATCTGCAATCCGAAACATTGAATCATGATAATGTTTTTAGATGCACTAATTAAATAAATATTTTATACAGAACATAAACCATTTATTTATTTATCAATGGACGAGTCTACAGAATCATATACATCGGTAATACTGAATAAGGGCTTAGAATAACTGAAGTATGAAATATAAGCACGAGTATCGAGTCTCGATATGTCGAGTAAACATAGTGTCTGTGGTCACAATCGAATGCGGGAAAACACGGCACTTGCAAGCTTTTTGCAGTATCTAAAATCTTAAAAAGAGTGTATTTTGTAAGACGAAAAATTAAAATTATTGCATCACCTGTAACTCTCTTTTTAGCCGGAAAGTTATTCTTAACTATAGAAAGGAAGGAATTTATAGAAATAAATTAAGCACTTCAAAGCACATAGAAATTCAACCAGGGCGTAAGTTATAGATAAGTTGAAGACTTCAAAAACTATCAAAAGATCTAAATGTTTCAAAATATTAAATTATTAATTAAATTGTGAAAAATAAAATATATTTATTGTAATGGAAGTGAGTTTCTTCCAATACACTAGGATTCATTGGTCTTCATTCAAAACGCTGAATGCAAAACATTAGGACATTACATGGCTAGATAAGAGAGCGAAGTATAGTTGCGCTATCTGTTACCACACTTTCAATATATTTCATAATATCTCTGTAGTAAATATTTAAATAAAAATTGTTGCTCAGACAACAACGGTCACGAGTCTTTTCAATTCCGGCGTGTGCTTCAAGCCGGCGTCAACAATGGTTAAACGTGCAACAACAATGGAAAACTGTTTCCGTAACACTTTTTGGTGTCGGTTTTTGCATCACGTTTTTTGTAGATAGATGTCCAGCCTTAAAACATTATCATGTTTAAATTTGGAATGGGGGTTAAAAATGCAGATAAAAGGGCAAAAGTAAATGATCTCAGAGCTACCGCTACTTCCCTATACCTTCCTCGGGGGGATTGATTTCTTGTTAACTTTTAATTTAACTCAAAGGATATGATTGGCAATCCTTTTCAGGTGGGGGGTTAAGATGAAATGCACTATCGTATGATTTAATTTATTGTATTATTTCAATTGGAACTTTTCTGTCTATATAATTTTTTTATTGATGTTTGTCATGGCTGTATACAGAAATGTATAAAATTTCTCTTCAGATTTCCCATAATACAGCCAACCACAGTCAAACCAATCATTAAAGATAGCACTAAAGAAAACATAACCATAATACAAAAATTTGAAAAGCAGTGTGTTTGTGAAAAACGATGCGAGCAAGTAACTTTGACTGCTGCCCACGGTTTAGAAATTGGAAATTTGTCGAGTGAATGGACTGAAATTCATTTTTCAATGCAAGTCTCATACCATTTCGAAGAATCTCTCGCTTACAACGAATATAACCTAATTCTAGACATTGTTGGAAACGTTGGCTTTTATTTTGGTTGGTCAATTCTGTCTTTGGCTCACTTAATATATGATTTTCATAGTGTCTGTTCGAAAAAGAAAGTGATTTTGCGTACCCGTGATATCATCAGGGAGAAAACAATCAAATTATTGCGCGCCAAAATGGAAGAAAAACCTCAAAAAAACAACTATCAACAATATCTGAAATATTTTTTTCGTATTAGTTTTATACTTCAAATCAAGACTCCTATGTTTCTGATTTTACTACTGCTGGCCATCAATCGCCTACTTTACTATCTCAGTGATCCAACATTCCAGGAACATGATTTTGACGGTCCCATTGATGGACCACGCAACAGGCGACTTCGTTTGTGCATCGAGAATGTGAAAATATGGGAACTAAAGGATTTGTATAATCTTCCGAAAACGTCATATTTCCTGGAACTTCTTGACAAAGCAGAAGTTAATATAACAGAGATCTGGGATTTAACCAAACCGCTCGTAAAAGATTATGTAAGTAAAAAACTTTTCATTTCTTCTTTGAATTACTGACATATTCTTTAATCAATGCAATTTGAAATTTGCTTGTTTAAATTTGTTTTCTGAAAAATATACTTTGAGATATTCGTAGTACGATATACATTGGATGATCATTTCCCATTACCAAAGTCTGATAGCCAGTATGTTCACCCACTTGTCCTTCTGACATGCTCATACACGATTTTCTAATTCACTCAAGTGGTATTCTGTTTGATTGATATTTAAAAATACGTGTATACTGATATCACTGAGGCTACCTGCTTCTAAGTGTTCACTATCGCTTGTTGTTAGTGAGCGACTCGATTGGCCAAACTATCTGACATCAGACTATTTTCATTATTTATATAAATTTAAAAGGAATCGTTGAATTCTATAGTTAAATTTTGCGACCAGGATTCGAACCATGGACCACGAGTACCTAATTAACAAATATTGGAACATACTTCCTGTATTCAGCAATTCACTTAGATTACGTTGTAATCTTTAGGACATTTGAAGACAGCTGTAGAGGTAACGACCTGATCGATAACTGTAGTTCCTGGTTCGAAACCAAGTCACGAAATTTTTTATTTTGGTTTTCATCTTAATTTAGTGTTATGTTGCTCGTTTGGCACTTGTTTCAAAAGCTGAAACTGTCTAAAAAAACTTCAGCCAGATTATGTACAATTGATCATGCAGTGTATTTCAGTTTACCATTGTTAGATACAGAATTTGATAACGAATTTTATTTTCAGGCTCTAAGTAAGTATACTAAAAGAGTCTCGGTAAAAACAGTAAATACAAGATACGGCTACTGCTATGAATATTCAATAGATGGTTGGGGTGAGTATTTATTGGACATTTGTACAAAGAATGTGTGTATATATAACACAAAATTGAAATGAAAATATTTTAATTTTTAAGCAACATTTGGCCTAGAAATACATCAGTCAAGAGGATTTCTCAGCCTCGAAGGATTTCCACGGTTAAGCGATTATGAAATTGTAAGTAAGCTTTAATAATAAAATGCTTATTAATTCATCCATTCATTCATAGACCATACGCCATGAGATAACAGTATGCAAACTGAAAACTGCCATCACTCCAACGGTCGCAACTGTTAGAGAGCGGTTGCGAAAATTCTCTCTAAAAATTTCGAGCTCTTCGCTTATTGTGCAACCGGACGCCAAGGCCGGACATTGTTTGGTCGTGTAGCATCAAAATGGCGGATGAAATTTGAGAAATTCAAATCTTTTGATGTGCCATAAAACTTTTTCCAACACTAAGGACGCTTAAATACATGATCTACAGGGGTTGAACAAAACAATATGAACAACTGCGAAATAAAAAAAATATTAATTAATAGGGACATGACAATTCTTTTACATTAACTATGTCTTATATCCGTCCTTGAATGGACAAATACAAGTCTTAATCAACAGTCACAGGCCTGTGTAGCCACTCCTCCTGCAAAAAGGACGCTAATTCAGAAAGTGTTCATGCTATAAACTTCCGAAGCTTGCATCGAAGAGAATATTTAATCTTTTCTTTTAATTTTTGATCTTTATTCTTTCGTTCTGGTATCATATAAGCAGGGATGCTTTTGAATCGCTTCGATTAACTTGCTTTCCTCCATTTTTGTTTTTCAAAGAAGAGAAATGACGTCAAGAGATCTTCAAGTTCTGATTGGTGGGCCGCTGTGCGGTGGCCGTTGACATAGAGCACAGTTCTATCCCAGCGCAACAGCGGACGGCGGCTCGACAGCCATCGGCATAACGACAAAGCACAACTATGAATCATCTCAGCAAACGGAACGGCTTTCGTTGGAGCACAGCGCAAACGGTAACAGCAGACTGTGAACTAACCTTTAAGCTGCTGTTGGTCCACCAATGCCAACTTAAAAGTAAAGCCTGCTGACTACATCATCAAACCTGCGCCGATTAGGTGTTTTTTAGTTTGTTGCAAACAGTGAAAGTTGGATTGTCGGCCCAGATTCGATGACGCTAATCACCAGGATTTGTTTGTAAGGTGGCGTTGAGTCTACACGGTAACGTGAACGAGGACAACGAGAAAGACAGGCCTCGAAGCGGAAAAGTCACATGACCATATGGGTCCCAACAACGATCCAAGATTCATTGTCTCCATCTTGGATGTAAACAAAGAGTGTTTTTCCAATTGTTGGAAACAAGGAAGGTTGGAGTGTTGTTCTGAACCACATGGTGAGGTGACTTTACCGCGTCGAGACCTGTTTTTTTCTTTGGCTTCGAACGTGAACATATGATGTCACATTTTCAGATTGGAAACAAAACACGCGTTCGCGTTTACGTGCTGCTTAACCTCTCTAATGTGAACGATAATTCGTCTGACCAAACAACTTTCTCCCATTGTTATTGTGTCCAGTGGCGGCTCGTAGCTAAAATTTCTGGACGTCCTGCGTCAGAAAATTGTAATTTTTTCACGAATTAGGGAATAGCTTGTGACATTAAGCTTAAGGATCATGTAATATAGATGTATAAGAATAACATTAAAGAAAAAAAAAGGCCATTATATTGAATTTTATCGATATCGAAAGCGAAACTGGGGGTGCTGTAGTGCCACAGTGCCTATGGACTGATTGTGTCTAATTTCTATGCTCGTGACACAAGTTTTGTCATTTCAATGCACTGCATGGCGTCACCATTGTTTTTGAAATAGCCGCTCTGCCGTGTTATGTTTACTCCATGCAATTCAAGCTGGATAATTGTTATTATTAGGTTTTTTATCACACAAATGGTAATTGGTAATAAATACACTGCACGGGCTCACGCCAAGTGCAGTACAAATTTACAAGGATGATAAAGACATGAGTTTATGGACAATACGAGGCCTGTTCAAAAAGTATCCGGATTTAGGCTACAAAAAAAAACCGTAGAACTCCTTGCACCTTTTTCTTATCCGGATCGTGTGACGACATTTCTGCTGATGACGTAATGAAATTTGCGGCTGTTTATCACGACTTTTTCTTAAGACAACTAATAATTTAATGAATTAATTTTCTGAGGTCGTGTGTAGAGAAAGGAGGAGGAAAGTTAGTTTTAAATTTGCAAAATAAGTTTAATCAAATCATAAATTGATAATTGAATACACAAAGATAAATTTCGTCACTGGTGAAAAGTTCAAAGTTCGTGCGTCACAATTGGGAAGGTTAAGTTCCTCCAAGATTTCCACGTCTGGTAAGGGTGTAGAGGGAACCGGCCCTCGTTGCAGAATCGTTGCGAGATCAGTATTGGGCGGAATCCGTTGCCTCTGGGTACACTATCTCAGAAGGTGGAGACTCTACTGGGTTTGGGCGAGTGTAGTCCGACACTGTCCGAAAAGAAATGTTTAAAACGATTAGAGCGAATTCGGTGAAAGAATATGACGAGTTTTGGAAGAAACAACTTTTCATTTAATTAAGAGAGACAGGCGAGCTGAGAAGAGTTTTTAATTCTTAAGTAAAATTACAATTAGCCTAAGTCAAATTGAGGAAATTATGCCAGTACCCTCAATCAGAGATGGAGCAGCCAAGCGCGGCTCGCAGCGGGAGATCTCAACGCGGCTCGCGGTTGAAATGCTGAGGCCCTCTGGTCGCAGGCTCTGTGTGGCGCTCAAATCCTCTGCGATACCCTCTTTTGAGGGCTGCGGAGCGATCTCGATATGGGACGTCTCGATGTGGCCTTGGGTGCTCGTAGTAGACGTTTCTCGGTCGTCGGACGTGCTGGCTGCGAGTGTCACTGTTGATGTCCCTTGGCCGTCTATTAATCCGCAGGGCTCCTTGTCGGGAACGATGAGGCGATCCTGAGGGGTCTGAAGGATTATCTCACACGAATCCTTCTCGAATCTTCTACCTTTTCTATTCTGCTATACGGGTGGCGGGTAGCTGAATTTCTTCTCTCTTCGTTGCTTTATCTGTCTTCTTCCTCTCCCTTTTCTTTGAAGGCGAGTCGGATCGTCGGTTTTTTTCTTCTTCTTATAAACCAACCAACATGAATTGAAGATGTGGACGTGACAACACAAAATAGGACGGCGGAGCTCTTGGCCATCCCAAAGGAGGCATTCCGTACTTGTTTTGAACAATGGCAGCAACGTGGGCTAAATGCGTTGCTGCAGACGGTGCTTATTTTGAAGATGACTAAAAATTTATGTGAGTTCGAACCGTATTTCTGTAGCCTCAATCCGGATACTTTCCGGACAGGCCTCATATGGGAAGTATGAAGTATGGCAATTTTGTGGATATTCATAATCAAACATCTTGGTAAGCTCAAACGACTAAGTGATGAAACAAGATGAGTCGGGACAATCCCTGTTGCCGAGATAATCACAGGAACTATTATCATTGTTTTAAGGGCCCAAAGGTGTTTAAGTTCTTCTGCTAATGCTTGGTACTTGTGTAATTTCGATATGGAAGGCGTGATGGGTCTCTCGATTCCATAATATGATGCCCGAGCGGTTCGCTGGGGTTTCTCTGTCGGTGAGCACGGATCGCTCCCGTAGTAACTTGTGTTCTTAATTTTCAAGAAAACTTTGAGGGGTGTAACTATAAATGGGTATCAAATTTGCTATCAATTTATGTTGACTAGCTAGATGCTGGTGAATAATTTTGGCAATATTATTTTGTCGTGACAAATATTCTTCTGTTACCAATGCACTGCAGCTACCAACGATGTGGTCTATTGTCTTGCCTTTAGCGTCACATCGTCGGCATTGAAAGTGATATCAGGTAGTTTCATAGCATGTCGCTGCACTCACAGCAATTTCCAGATCATATGACTCATTTTATTAGGTTATAGCTCTCTGACTCGATTATAAGAATACAGTACTTCGTAGATAAGTTGTACGATCCATCTTCAAGTGTTTACGAATCCCCGACTCATCTAACAGCGCTAAACACGGCTTTACGAGCCAAGTCATAGGAAATGGGAATCATTTCCGGCAACAATACGAAATCAAGTTACGAAAACATGGCGGATAGCGATAGGGACGATTTCGCCGTTCGTGTTAGTAAGAAGATTAATACAAAATTATTAGAACTAATACTACTCTTTAATATGACAATGGATGGGACAAGTTATCTAGAGACTATCTATCAGCAAGATAGTTTCTTCAACACTGAGTGCGAGAACAGGCTCCCTCAAATACCCAACGTTGAATAAGCCATTCTCCAACGTTGTTCGTCTTCCTCCTTCAAATTTTACCAGTTCAAGAAAAATTGAACGAAAACAGGAATCTAAGTAAGTTACACTTTTTTCTAACGTAAATTATTCCTATTTAAGAGTTCCAAATTCATTATTGTTACGATTTTTTTTTTTACCCGTTGTGATCTGAAATGCATTTCTACTGAACAGCATTCATTATTATCGACTGCTAACAACATGGCTAGTTTCTCGCAGCAAGAATGGATCTATACACTGAAAGCTGTGTATCGGAGCCTTATAGAAAGTAAGAAAGGTGGGTGACTTAATTTCAGCACGGAGGTCGAATATGATATTAACAGAAATAAAATGTCACTGTTTTCATTATTTTTAGGGAGTGTACATCATTGATCTAAAACTCATCCTCTTTTCTGCATTTCAGATTGCCAAGGATACAAATATGAGGCTTCCTCTTCAGGCTCCTCGTGATAGTTTCCATTTAGCCTACCCAAAGGAATGGAAAAGGAATCTTGCAGATTTATAATGAGAACGATGTAATGGTTACAATAAAAATAATCCCTTGATTTTTGTGCAAATCAGTTCTGTTAGGTGATGATGAATTTATTGCATTGTACATTAGAAGTTGAATGTATTCTTAAATCAATAAAGGACATTTTTTTTTTTTTTTTTTTAAATTGATGTTTAAAAATTTAAAAAAGATATCGTTTCTCTTCCTATTGTTGTCTACCGTTCAAGAGCTGTCGTTTCTCTATGAACACGGCGATCGGTATTTTAGAATTTAGCAACAGATTTATCATTAAAATCCTTTTTTCTGCCTACAAGCTTGGAGTTCTATCTTCTGCTGGCGAATTTTGACTATAAAGATGATAAAATGCAAATAGAGGTCGGTATACAAATGTAAACTTGTGTAAATATCAGTATACACGTGTGTAACATTGTGTAAATAGGTGTGTAAGCCTGTGTAAATCGGTGTGTAAGCCTGTGTAAATCGGTGTATACACGTGTATAAATTTGTGTACCTGTATGTATTAATGTGTAAATATGCTATACAGATGTGTACAAAAGTGTAAACTTGTGTAAATAGGTGTATAGACGTATGTAAACCTGTGTGAATTGGTGTATATCCGTGTGTAAACTTGTATATATCGTGTGTACAAGAGTGTAAATTTATGTAGATATTTGTGTAAGCTTATGTAAATAAGCTGTACAGATACGTAAATTGACTATACACGTGTGTAAATTTGTGCACATATATGTATAAATGTGTGTAAACGTGTGTAAATAAGCTGTACAGAGTTGTACATAAGCGTAAACCTGTGTAAATAGGTGTATAACCGTGTGTAAATTTGTGTACGTGTGTTTAAATGTGTGTAAAGTTGTGTAAATGTTCTATACAGATGTGTACAAAAGTGTAAACTTGTGTAAATAAGTGTATAGATGTATGTAAACGTGTGTGAATAGATATATACCCGTGTGTAAACTTGTGTATATTGTGTATACACGTGTGTAAATTTGTGTAAATATGACTATATAAGTGTAAATTTGTGTAAATATGACTATATACCTGTAAGTGTGTAAGTAGCTGAGAAAATATATAAATTTGTATGTAAAAATGTGTAAATAAGTATATACGCGTATAGTAAACATTCCGTTAATGAGTCTTAATTCTTGTACAGTCGAGTCAATTGACCCGAGAATGGCGACTCGGAAATTCGGGTCAAACAACTCTTACTGACATCTGTGTCCAACGACTCTCTTAAATGGGTCGTATTGGAAGAATCATATGACTCTCACAAGCGGGTCATATTAACCGCATATTGCTGTGAGTGTGGTAATTTCTGGTAGCAATGACACCATCCTGAGTGGCTACCATAAACGCCTCGGTTTCTCTGAAGAGGACACCCTGATGAAGCCATGTTTTCGATTCACTATAATCGACAGTAGGAGTAGATGGTGTTTTCCGTGGATGAGTTTCGATGCCCAGCGCTCCTTTAGCTGGTCACTTGTCATTATTGAGATTGGCAGACCTGTATCAACGTATCAACCAAGTGGAGTTCAGTGTAGCCAACGTCTGCTTTTACAATGGCAAGACGGAGAGGCGAGTCTGCACGCTTGTAAGAAATATTCACGAAGATAATGAGTCTGTCTATTATGAAGTATCTGTAAGTTTGTCGGACCTCTACCCCCTCTTTTCTTGATAGGGCCATGCGTTCAGTACTAGAGATGGGATGGTGACTATTGCGACGTGTTAGAGTTTTCTAATTTTGCATTGTAGATTGTCAAGGTCTGTGTTGGTCCATTTTAGTATTCCAAAGGAATAGATATGACAAATATAGCAAATGTGTTGATGGTCTTAACTGTCTTAAGGCCGTTCAGTCCTGTTTTCAGGATGCGGTGCAATCTGTCTTCAAAATGACATACTAGATCTGTTTTAATCTTGATATAGAAATTCTCATTGACTGTTTTATGTCAAGATAGCGGTATGTATCCTTATTAGTCATGGGTAGAATAGCAGAGTGCAATCTGGCAATGTCTGTAATGATTCTTTTTCTTATATACAGCCGGAGATATGCAACAATGCGCTTGCTGATCTCCTTCACGAAAGTTTCGTGCGATAACCGATAGCGCTTTCGAAAATCAACCTCGTCAAATTGTACAAGGTAGATAATCTTTTTTCCTTGTTAGATTCATGCGTTTGCCACGATTGAATTTGTTTAGAAATAAAACATCTTCCAAAGTACGACGAGACTCCATATAGTCCTCCATGTTGTTTTTCTTTGGCTGGAGTAGCTGGAGATATATTGCGCATGCGCATCGTTCTAAAGAACGACTTAAGCGGCCGTAGACGGCAACTTAAACTCAGCAACATTTAAGTTGAACCGAGTGGTGAATCTGACACGTTTGAATCCGAGTTTAAACTCGTTTAAAACGTGCTGAATCAACACCCCCTGAAAGAAGGCCTGGGCGCTTGTTTTATGACGTCATAGCTAATAGGGATACGGGGAAGAATGGATGAAAAGGAGTCATACCGGGACCACCGGCAGATATTGAATCAATTTTGTTAGATATTATCCTTTTACAGAAACAAATAATATTTAAGTATCTATGAATTTAAAGGATTAAGAAAATATAAAATTTGAAAGGTTTAAATGTCACTTTGTATAAGGGTCTGCCCTATTTTTGTAATGCATTTATAATATAATTCTTTTCTTTAATAAATCCTAAATTACTTAAAAGTATAAGGGAAATTTAAAACAAAACAACACAATACAATAAAAATCATTTATTTCACGTTGCAAAATTTTGAGTATACAATTTTTAATAAAAAAAATTCTAATTTTTCGTAAAAGTTGACAATTTTCTTTTATTTTTATGAAGTGCACCACATATTAATCGAGGTCTGGATAGTTTTTTCCATTTTCTCATCATGACATTTAGAGAATTTTTCAATGTCAATCTCACTAAAATGTTTTTCGCACACTTCATTAAAAACGAAATTATTATTTTTCAGAGGATTAAGGATTCAAAGTGATAAAAGTTTAGAAAGCGCAATGATTTCGGCTTGCATGGTGTCGTTCATGCATAGAATTTATTAATCCAATTTGTATTGTAAATTACAGATTTTTCACAATGCCTCAATACTTTTTCACAAAGGCACTTAATCCATATTTATAGTAAACTAGCTGATTACCCGCTGTTGCGCCCGCTATGGGTGTGAGAAAAAAAAACGTGCTACTAAAATTACGAAAAACTTAATTAATTTACAAAAGCTAGCAATAATACGATTACATACAAAATTTCACAAAAATCAACAAAATTGTTATTAAAAATAAAAGATTACACAAAAACGGAATATATTAAATACAAAATTGTCCAAATGTTGTAATTGGCAGTTATTTACAAAAAATTAATAAACGTTAGTTATACGTAAAGGTCCATTATTTTGGCATAGAATGTGTAAATCGAATGCGTTTGGGTACACTATATTTTTTGACAGGCCATTAGGAGCATAAATATACAAATTTTTCGAAGTACCCTCTCGAGAACATGCTACTTACATGTATAATTGTCCGTGTAAAAAACATGGGGATTCCAAATTTATGCCAAAAGATTGTCTTTGTGCTTTTTTAATTGTCATTGCAAAAGCAAATCACACAGGAAATTCTAATCCATAGAGTGTGAGGATCTCATGGGAAAAACAATAAGTTCGCCAACTAGTGACATTCCTTCAAACATTTTGGTAAGAGATCTCGTTCAGAGCTCATTGAATTTAAGGTAATTTCATTATTAAAATTACATCATTGAAATTAAGGTAAAAAAAAAAACCAAAAAAAAAAACCCTAATTTTTTCTAAATCATATAATTGTTTCTTTATAATTTTTAATCGTTTTTCATTCAATCGTTTTTATTAGTTTTCAGCAGCACGTGAAATAGATTCTTTTATGTGCCAATGTAAAGCTGGTTTAAGGCAGTTGCAAGCATGTGGCATCTGAGATGAATTCAGGAAGGTAGCCGGTTCGCTTCCGCTAGGTGGGCTAGCCTAGCCTTTTTCGTGAACGCGTTCGCTAGACTTGGCTAGCTCCGCCTGTCCGTAGCCGGCTAGGTTTTTAAGCGAGCTTCTCAAAAGTTGGCTTCGTTGGCCATTTTCAAAATAGCTGCGCCCACAGAAGCAAACGTTCATGAAACTATGATCGAAACACGAATCATTGTCAACGGACATGAATTTATTTTACACAACAGCGACGAGATATTTACGGCTAAGTCAAGGAGAGATTGTAGTATTGAATATTTTCTTATTTCTGTATGACTAATAAAATGTTTAACTTTTATTTTGAGATAATTAACTTGTCGTTGATTTTATTATTGAATTAATGAATAATTAGAACTTGCAACAGAAATTAATTAAAATAACGCAGAAATTTTTTATTCTTTCTCATTCATTCACCCTTTTTTCATCCCTTCATTGTTTTTTTTCGATATCGATCATCGATAACTAGGCCCTAGTCTAGCAGTGGCCATAGATCGTTCAAATACGCTACGGCTAGATCACAGTGTATCACGTGATGGCTTGGAGGCGATACGTCTAGCCATAGAGAGCTGCCTACCTTCCTGAATTCACCTCTGTCATAGTTTATGTCAATGAGGAACAAGATCAAGGGAAAACTAATTTTCCCATGACTTGGAAAAATCCAAGTAAAAAACCTGGGGTGCAAGGTGCTTTAATTAGCACAATATTTAATTTTCCAGTAACCGATACACTTTTTATTTATATTTTTATTACATTGAAGCAAATGTTTTTCTTTTTAATGCTAAATGTCATCATTACGTAGGGCAAAGAAGCAGTGTCAACTCCAACTCTAGAAGAAAAACAAAGATTATTGGAAATTGTGAGCACCATCAATTGTGCTTCGCCCACCACTTTACTTTCAGACATTAAAACACAGGATGAGAAAGTAAACAGTATTTAAAGGATAGCTAAAAATCAGAATAGAAAAATAAAATTCGGCTGGGAGATTTCTTCTTAGGTATTCCATGCATGTTAACAACACAGCGCTCACCTTTGTCTCTTCAAAGCTTGAATCCATTTTTCAACCCAACTTGATGGCACCATAAGTTGTTTTTATAGGTATTTGAGCAACCATAAACGCAACAATTGACATTTGATGACATAGTTTGCTTTATGCTTACTTGCTTGATGTGAACGTCTCCTACCAAAAAGTTTTATAATCCGCAACCAGACGTCGGGGTTTTCAACTCCTCACATCCTATAGCTGCCGCCACGTAAATTGAACAATCTTTTTGACATGCGCAGTAAGTCTTTTCATCAATTTGCTTTGTCTGGGTTTTACCCATGATGCACTTGTTCTACTATAGTAAAGACGGAGATATCACTGAAATGTGGAAAGCCTATTAAAAGTCATAATATAGAACAAATAGCCTTCGAATCGACTATTATGCGTCATTTTTTAATTTATTAATTTATTAATTTGATTTAATAATTTCATTTATCTATTTTAATAAAAACTAAAATGGAAACTAAATATAAATACGAAAACAATGTTTCGAAAATGAAAGCGGATGCTTTCATGGAATGACTAAGCGATTTACTTCCCGATAACGTCTATTGGCTGGCATTAAAAAATGACGTCTCCTGTCGTTCAACTTATGTGGCGGCTGCTATACATAATTGTTGTCTGGATGATATAATAGGCATAAATTTCGTGACAGAGTCTAGCTAGTACCATTGCATAGCTAGTAGTATCCAAATGTAATAGGAGTATCCAAATTCCTCAACAATATTATTACTGGACCTACCATCACATTGAATTTATGTGGTGGCATGCCAGGAGGGTTACAATGAATTTAAAAATTCTTTGCGTTCATTAAAAGCTTGCTCCTGGTTCATAATAGTGTCAATAGAATTATACGTATGTAATGCAAGATCTTGGCAACTCTTGCAATAAAATTTATTTTTGCTGCAAGAATTGTACGTTGTCAAAGCCACTGTCGGTCCTCAATTTTTGTTGCTATGTTCGGGATCACTTTATGAATAATTAGTTGAATGGTTGGTATTATCGTTTTGTTGAATGATTTGAGCCTAAAAATATTTGAGAACCATTTTATTATTAGCCTTAATATAAATAAAGTAATATTTCACAGGTAGGGTAATTTAGTACAAATTAGGGATGCATTTCGTCAGATGGAGTAAGAAAGTTATGCATCCTAATTTGTGTGGTAAATACTGCAGTCCGTCAAGAAATACTTGACAATTTCATCATCCCATCATCTGAAAATACTCTCTGTTCCAGGAGGATGGTGATTCTAGTCATACTACAAAGTCCACAAAAGAAAGGCGTCAACAAAGAGATATCTGTCAAAAAGTATTGCGGCAGCGTTAGGCTCCAGTATTCTTAGCTCTAGCAAGAAGCAAAGAAATAATGCTGGTGTTCAGCCGTTGCCAATAAAGATAACAGATGGCGCTCTCAGGAGCAAAGAGACATCTGTTTAGATATAGTCCCTGAAAGCGGAAGAGCGAGGAGGAAGCGTCAAAAACGGCTGCGCAAAGGAGAGAGCGATGAGCGGGAGATTGAGAATGAGGATTCGGCCTACGAGATTGATGGCAGGAGGTGGCCCAAAGTTTCGCGGAATAAAAAGCATGAATAAAAACTCTGTTCGAAGGAAAGGCCTATGAAACCTTCAAAAGGAAGGAGAACGACGAAGGTTATAGAAGAAGATAAACTGCTTGAGCGTGGTGCTTCAAATATTGTGCATGCAGCTAAGTGTGACGTTATCTCTTCTAGGACTAATGACATTCTAAACTTAGTTTGTTCTCCAGGGAAAGAGACTGAGCAAAATGCGAAAAAGAATCCGACGTTCTCTTCGGAATCCCATCCAGATTTCCGAAGTAAGAAAGCTGCAATAGCGACATCAGCGAGTGACGAAGAACGAACGGCCAATTTCTCCACGGGAAACTTGCTCGCTCCTACCGAGCAGAAGGTATCATTCTTGACGGGATTGTCTATGAATCTCGGACCAGGACACGACTACGAACGCTTCTCCACAGATATGAGCTTCGCCATAGTGTGTGCCTTCGGTTTGCATATCGACAATTGTGCACCATTCCAGTCGAAGGAAGAATTTGGGATTTTCGCTCCGAGTGAATTCATTGCTGGAGTCTTTCCTTGATCCGTTAGAGGCTTCCTAAGGCAGAGCCTCGGTGCTTTCATCCCAATCTCGAGGTAAGCCAAATTTCCTCTATTCAATTAAAACCTCCTTTGCATGCCCTCAATTCATAATAGTTTAAGGCATTGGTCTCCCTGCTCTTCTCGCTCTCCCAGCCGTAGCTTAGAAAAAAAATATTTTTTTGTATTTAAGTCAATAGTGCTGGGGTTGGCTTAGTGGGGTCCTGAGGTTAAATTTTTAATTGTCCCAGCGGTCGTTTAGGACACTGCATAATTTATGATACTAAATCATATAGGGTTTAATAATTTGCAAGGGTCATAAGGTTTTAACATTTAAAGTTAATGAGCATTTTATAGTTGTGGTCCATTAAGGGTAGACTAGTAATGTTTTAGTATTAGAATCGCAGGGAGTTGAACATTTTACTAATTATGCATTAACTATTTTTGTAGCTTCCCTTGCGCTGCGAATCAAGATGATCAACGCACTTGCGTAACCGCTTTCTGTGATGCGGCCAGCAGTTAAAATGGATTGTTCAATGCAAGACTTTTAGCCAGAGACTTTATTGCTTACAAGTGTTAAAAGTTTATATGTATTTAACCAGAAAGTAAATCAATTAAGTAACGTGGTAATTTAAAGCTACAATTGCTTTTGCTAAAAATTTTTGTGATTTGTGAAGATGCTCTGTCGTCTTAAAATCAGTTTAAAGGTCTTAAGCACCTTTTATACAATTTAGTGATATCCCTTCAGGAATAAATTATTTATTGAATCAAAAGGGGTTTTTCCTCGTGTTAGGGAAATACCCTTATAACCATTCTCAATATATTTGTTTAGTGTAAAGTTATTCTTTCTTTTCTTTTGTATTCTATTTATGGTTATTAAAAGAAAAAAAATTATATGCTCCTTGTAAATTATTTCCTTGTCATTCACAACTTCTAATGGGCATATTCGTGACAAGGAGCATATATTTATGTGGTAGCAGAGCGTGGTTTCGAACCCCAAAAAAATTTTTTTTTACCTGCCCAACCCACCCAAAGAAAATTTAAATATTGTTTGGCATTTGATTTACTTATCAAGACATTAGATGGCGCCGTGCGTTTTAGCGTAGCGAGTCGGGCAGACATTATTCCTTCAAGTGATTTGGATTATATTAGGTATTGGAAAGTGGAGTTTCTGTGCGAAAAGCAGGAGCATATATTTATGTATATAGCGGTAGCGTCTTTATCCATAAAATTTAATTTATAATAGTTAGGTATACTAAGTAGCGCATTATTTGTATCTAGAGGTTTCCAATTGTCTTTTGAGATCACGAAAGTTTATTGAGTTAAGAGTAGCTTTTGGTATTAGTTGAGTTTTAAGGGGAAAAATTTTTTTTTTTTATGACTTAGGTAGAGCGGCTACAGTTAAAAAGCTTATTGAGCTTAGCTTATATCAAATTAGTTTTACTCTCGTTTACCTTGGAGTATTTGGGAGGTAAAAGCAATCTAGGTTTGGAAAACCAAATCCTACTCAAGCCGTTAGCGCTTCGAAGATTCCGTCAATTATAAACTTATTACGCATAGTTTATTTGTGTATTTATGAACTTCTTGCACGTAGTTTAGTTGGGGTGTATATTCTTCTGTACTCAAAGCAGTATATTAAGGGCATAGGCTTAGGATATAATATCCAGTACAGTAAGTTTGCTCAAGTTTTCAGAGGTGTCTAGCTTAATCAGTAAGGAGACATTCTCTTTGAATAATTTGCCAAGCTTGTTTTGAAAAAAAAAAGCTTGCAGGTCATCATGGTATTTAGTAAACAGGAATTAGACCTAGTAAAAATGCAAAAAGAAATAAAAAGGAAATTAAAGACGATAAGATGGGACAATCAAGACCTGGGGCAATTTAATAAATGCTTCGTGTTGTTAGCTAATCAATTAGAAGCGAGCCCTGAGAAGGAAAAAATGATTTGGTATAAAGCCGTGGTTCAAATGAAACTGGGTGATCTCTTAGACAGTAAGGAATACAGTCAGTTGAGCCAGATGGTCGATGAGGCTGAACATGCCAGTAAGCAATGATCTTCTTTAGCCCAGCAAGATAAAGAATGCTACGTTTCAGTTATATCAGATAACGAGTTAGGTAAGGAGAAGCTGGAAAGGTAGATAAAGAAGAATTATGCTAAATGCCCTTTCACACGAGCTCTCATGTTAGCATGCAAAGAGCCGTTTTTCATCAACGAAGGGATGTTGTATACGCGCATTGAAAACGAGATTAAGGTAGTAGTGCCAAGATCCAAACAAATTATGCAGCGAATTTTATCGACCCTGCATAAAGATCCGTCGGCAGGTCATTTAGGAGTAGATAAAACGCTAGCCAAAGCTACGAGTCAATTTTATTGGAACTCCATGTCACAAGACATAATAAGCTTTGTGAGGCAGTGTCCTGAACGCCAGGATTTAAAAGCGAGTCGTGGGCTTGACGGTAAGTCAACTGTTGTCAGTATGCCTGTGAGTCCACTTCCGGAACTCACTATAAGTGAGTTGAACGCGGTAGGGCCGCATTATACAGGTTCGAAAAAATGTTTGTTGCGTACATTAAATGAAGGGAAGCAAGAAAGTCTGGCAGGGCAGCCGGCCCAATCCAGCAACGGAACTCAGATAAAGTTTACGAATAAGATGCAAAGTGTTAGCCATAAGGTCACAGATCTAGCAAATAAACAATTCTTCACAATTATACGAAGCCACCGAATGTGGGAATAGTCGCATGTATGTTGCTGAGGAACTGAATGCGGATCAGGTTAAGAAAGGTAATGGAGAAAAACTCAACCATGGAGCTTCAACTGATGGGCCACTAAGTATCAAGAATGAAGGTACTGGTGATCGCAAAATTAGATGTCAGGAGACCTCAACTTAAAGTAGAGATTTAGAGGCCTATTTAGTTAATGAGGAAGCTGGTCATAGGTTAACACTGTTAGAACAGTTCCTCGTATCAATCGCTAAGTTTTTTAAATTTAGAGAGCAGAAGAGTGACGGTACAGATGAAATAAGGACGAGGGGTTTCCCAATTAAGCCGCCGGCGATATTTAATGATTGTAAAAAAAAAAGATGCAATCAAACGCAAAAGTTTAAGGTGGGTAACTGACATTACCACTATAAGGGTAAACGCGAGTCGTTACAGGAGAGTAATAAGCACTCCTAGGACTTATGCAATCTCGGGAGTTTTAAAAATAATCCAAATCAGGCTGACTCAGTAAAATCACCTACTATAACTGCTGATTTAAGTGAACCTAGGAGACAAACAAAAGAAAGTAAAGGTTACAAAACTTATCTAAATGATATAAGTAAGAGTAGAAGCAGGCTAGTACAAGTCATAGGCGTTGTAATAGAAAAAAGCAAGACGCCAGGTATTTTGGTACACTGGTGCAGAGGCATAGGGTGAAGAGCAAGGATCAAGATTTGGTTAAACAAATCAAGATCAAGAAAGGGCAAACAATGCAGCCTATGCAGTCACGTACATTTTGCAAGGCCAAGGTTAGGCAATGCGAAGAGGTGAGGCCAAACTATTCGCACCCAAATAGTAGACAGTTGCAATATAGCTCACAGTCACAATATAGAGGACGGGGCAGCAAATCGCGTAACGATTGCGCGAAGGCGAAAGCGTTCGAGTGCAGAAACAAGAAAGCTCGAGCTAGAAATTTTTCGTCAAGAGTTTTCTGGAACAGCAGTTTCCAGAGGGAAAAGTGCGCCCAGCTGCAAAAAAAAGGGTATAGCCGGATGGAACAGGAGCGAAAAAGAAAATGCTTAATAGATTCAATGGGTACTGTCAGAGGGGACCAAGTGAGAAGGGAGATTTCAGGGGCGCTATATAAGCAAAGGCCCATAGGAGTTAGCGTTCTACAAAGTAGAAGGCGCGAATATAGGTGTAAACAGAAAAAAAAGAGAGACAGGCCTCCTGTTTTGCGTTATATTGAACGTGATAGGGGGGCGAGCATGTCACAAAGTATTGCGAGAGCATTAGGCTCCAGTATTCTTAGCTCTAGCAAGAAGCAAAGAAATAATGCTGGAGTTCAGCTGTTGCTCAATAAAGATAACAGATGGCGCTCTCAGGAGCAAAGAGACAACTGTTTAGAGATAGTCCCTGAAAGCGGAAGAGCGAGGAGGAAGCATCGAAAACGGCTGCGCAAAGGAGAGTGCGATGAGCGGGAGATTGAGTATGAGGATTCGGCCTATGAGATTGATGGGAGGAGGTGGCCCAAAGTTTTGCGGAGTAAAAAGCATGAACAAAAACTCTATTCGAAGGAAGGGCCTATGAAACCTTCAAAAGAAAGGAGAACAACAAAGGTTATAGAAGAAGATAAACTGCTCGAGCGTGGTGCTTCAAATATTGCGCATGCAGCTAAGTGCGACGTTATCTCTTCTAGGACTAATGACATTCTAAACTTAGTTTGTTCTCCAGGGAAAGAGACTGAGCAAAATGCGAAAAAGAATCCGAAGTTCTCTTCGTTAGCGACATTCCATATTAGTGTTCAGCGTATGGAATCCCATCCAGATTTCCGAAGTAAGAAAGCTGCAATAGCGACGTCAACAAGTGACGAAGAACGAACGGCCAATTTCTCCACGGGAAATTGTTCGCTCCTACCGAGCAGAAGGCATCATTCTTGAAGGGATTGTCTATGTATCTCGGACAGGACACGACTACGAACGCTTCTCCACAGATATGAGCTTCGCCGCAGTGTGTGTCTTCGGTTTGCGTATCGACAATTGTGCGCCATTCCAGTCGAAGGAAGAATTTGGGATTTTCGCTCTGAGCGAATTCATTGCCGGAGTCTTTCCTTGGTCCGTTAGAGGCTTCCTAAGGGAGAGCCTCGGTGGTTTCATCCCAATCTCTAGATAAGCCGAATTTCCTCTATTCAATTAAAACCTCCTTTGCATGCCCTCAATTCATAATAGTTTAAGGCATGGGTCTCCCTGCTCTTCTCGCTCTCCTAGCCATAGCTTAGAAAAAAAAAATTTCTTTGTATTTAAGTCAATAGTGCTGGGCTTGGCTTAGTGGGGTCCTGAGGTTACATTTTTAATTGTCCAAGAGGTAGTTTAAGATGCTGTATAATTTATGATAGAAAATCATATAGGGTTTAACAAATTTGCAAGGGTCATAAGGTTTTAACATTTAAAGTTAATGAGCATTTTATAGGTGTTCCATTAAGGGTAGATTAGTAATTTTTTAGTATTAGAATCGCAGGGAGCTGAATATTTTACTAATTAGGCGTTAATTATTTTTGCAGCTTCCCTTGCCCTGCGGATCATGATGATCAGCGCACTTGCGTAACCGCTTTCTGTGATGCGGCCAGCAGTTGAAATGGATTGTTCAATGCAAGACTTTAGCCACAGACTTTATTGCTTACAAGCGTTAAAATTTTATATGTATTTGAGCAGAAATTAAATCAAATAAGTAACGGGGTAATTTAAAGCTATAATTGCTTCTGTTAAAATTTTTTGTGATATGTGAAGACGCTTTGTCGTCTTAATATCAGTTTAAAGGCCTTAAGCGTATTTTATACAATTTAGTGATATCCCTTCAGAGATAAATTGTTTATTGAATCAAAAGAGGTTTTTCCTCGTGTTAGGGGAATACCCTCATAACCATTCTCAATATATTTGTTTAGGGTAAATCTTTCTTTTCTTTTGTATTCTATTTAATGGTTATTAAAAGAAAAAAATTATATGCTCCTTGTACATGATTTCCGTGTCATTCACAACTTACACTGCGCATGTTCGTGACAATATCTCTTTGCTACCATGGCCAAGTAATTTACCAGAGTATAATCCAATTGAAAATTTATGGAAGTTGATGAAGGCTTCAACAAAGAAGCTTACAAACAGAACTCGAGTTGATTTCGCAATCCAACAATTGGTTTTTTATATCAGTCGTAAAGAATTTGCTTAAGTGGTCAACACCATGCCAAATAGGCTAAGTATTGTACACTGCTTGACAATTGCTAAGGAACAGCAACATTTTGTCAATAAATGCTGTCCCAAGAAATAAACGTTACCAAAATTTCAGTAGACGTATTACAGTGATGTTGTGAACACAAAATGGCATGGAATTTGAACTAAGGAAACTAACATAATGGCAAAAGCAGAAGAGGTATCATGAAGCATCAATGAGTGACTAAAGAAAAATGTTGGTTATTTCACACTGGTTTGAAATGTGAGATCTTTAGTAGTGAGTATTGTCTCCTCGAACCGCAAGGCATGTTTTGCATCTGTTTGGCATGTTTCCCACAGACTGTTGAGAAGAGCACCCTGGATCTTATCCCATTCTTCCTGTAACGCAGATGTTAGTTCCTGCAGCGTTCTGGGAGGGGCGATTCCTTTGTTCCAACGTCTACCAAGAGCGTCCCAGGCATGTTCTATGGGATTGAGGTCGGGGATTATGTGGACCACTGCAAACGCTTGATATCCTCACTCTCAAGAACATCCTCGCCCTGTGAGGACGGGCATTTTCGTCCATTGAGCGCAAAGTCTGGACCAACTGCTTGACGGAAAAGACGAACGTGATCCAGTAGAATCTCCCTGCAATATCGTGCTGCTGTAACAGACCTTCCTGCAAAGATGTGAAGGGGTGTTCTGGCATCATGCATGATGCCCCCTCACACCATGACTAATTGACCAAAACGTTGCATTTGCCGAACGTGTTGTTTGTGAAAACGAGTCCCCTTTTCACACCAGATCAGTTGATGCCCAGAAACACTCTGCATTGTGAACAGAGACTCGTTGGAGAACACAGGGACGGCTCTACCATAGGGGCAAGTGGGGCACTTGCACAGGGGGGCAAACTTTTAGGGGCGGCAACGGCAATGTTCGGGGCATCATAGGGCTTCTGCACGGGGCGGCAAAATTGCTAGAGCCAGCCCTGGGAGAACATCACCATGGACCACTCCTGATCGCCCCAAGCACGATGCTCGTTACACCACTCTAATCTCTTCCGTCGTTGGAGTTGAGATAGTTGAATGCATTTGACAGGCTTCCGTGCATACAGCCCAACATCATTCAACCAACGGGAAATGGTTCTGGCAGAAACATAAGTGCCTGTAGCAGCGGCAAGATTTGCGGCTATCTGTGCGGGTGTCTGATCTCTTTCTCTATTTGCTGAAAGAGCTATGCTACGGTCCTCTCGAGCGGTTGTGCTCCTTCCATGACCACCTCTATGCACACGTAAAGTGGATCCTGTGGTGACGACAGCATTTTTTCCAACGAGAAACAACACTTTTCGCAAAGCCCATTCCTCGCGCAACTTCAGTCACACTTCGTCTGCCTCAAGCCGTCCAACAACTCGTCCACGATCGTAATCATCAAATGACGTCTCTGCGGCATTTTGCAGACGATATGTGACTGAAAATTTTCAGTGACTGATTGAGGGACTGAAAATTTTCAGTAATGTTCGCAAAACACGTGCACGTGTATTCGCCCTAGTACTCCACGGCTACTGATTTTCACTGAACCACAGCTCATTGGACACGTGACACTTATTCAAATTATGCAAATCGAACAACAGAGTACCGACCAATGCTTTGATGCGTCCTGCATTATTTTCCAGCGCTCCTAAATAGCGGAACGTACATGTTCCTTAGCAATTGTCAAGCAGTGTAATTAAAGCCAAAGACGACGATATTAAGAATTAATCTGAAAAATCGTTTTCGATGAAGGTGATTTTGTGCTTCTATTTTTGTCATTATACAATTTTTCGTCACTCTCTTGGAATTATTCTATTATTTTGTCTTCAATTTCTAAAATATAAATTTTAATTTTTTAATAAATTAATGTTTTTTTTTGCGGTAAATGATCCAAGATAAAAAAGTTTAATCGTGTAGTTACAAAAGTTCCCTGATTACTCTCCCTTCAAATTTAACTTCAGAGCATAATATATCGTTAGTCAAATTATTTGTCAATGAATTGTAATAACACTCTGCGTTCCCAGGTAAACTCTGGGCTACTACAGGGCGATTCAAAAGTCACTGTGCAGTAGTGCATGGAAACGCGTACATTTTGCCTAAGCTGAAGGAGGTAATCACCATTGAAGTTCAGCAAATCTTACCACCATAATGCGTGCTAACCGATGTCGTGAGGCCGCTGGGCGAATCTTACATCTATTGTGAGTGGATGCCACCGACTAGCCACTGCACAGTAACTTTAAAATCACCCTATAATTAATCCAACAATCAATCTAAAATAAGCACAGTGTCAAATCTTCACTGTGCATGCGAATGTAGGAAATATATAGGAAATAAATTTTAAAATAAAACTTTTTTTTTCAGATTGAAATATTTCATGACAAGGATTTTGAAAATATGTTGGAATTGCCCTTTTACTACCGCGTAAATGTTATCTATGTTAATCTAACGGTAAGTTATTCCCAGAATATTTAATTAATAATTTTGTGAATAATTTTAGATTTGAGAAGAGTTTATGAGCATTGCAAGTTTAATAAGAAATAGCACTTTTCATATTTAGAAAGGTAAGCCGGGGGAAGGTGGATAACCGGGGAAGGTGGATAACGTTAAGCTGTTACTGCAAAAAAAAATTTTAAATTGGTTTTCGCTCATTTCCACTAGACGACAATTTTTGTTCTGTAGTTATTTCCGTTCCTATCGATTCGAAAGCAGTGTGGTCGCGATCAACGGGAAGAAAAAAAATTTTCTGCAAGTAGTAGCATCTAGCTTGGTGAGTAAAATCCCTACCATCAAAGACACGATAAAAGTCATTCTGTTCTATAAATTTGAATAACGATTGTAAAAATGTAGGTTTTTGGTTGGTGAAGGTGTTAAGTAAAGGTTATTGAATGAAGGCATAGCCTCACTGGTCGGCCATTAGCAATCTATTTTACAGCATGATTTGTTAAACCTGGGTTCTGGGGAAGCTGGATTGATAGGTGCGGGGTAAGGCGGATAATTTTTCTAAAGCCTGGGAAAGAGCAGCAAGCATTAAAATGCTGCATCAGGCTTTAGAGCAACAGGGTTCTACCCCCTCGATAAAAATGCCATTGGTGATGAAAAAATATCCAGAGATCAACAGAGCAGTGGTCTTTAACCACAAAAGTAAACTCCATCCTGCAATATAAGCTTGGCCATACCTTCACCTGTGAAATCTAACTCCAAATTTAGGACTGGAAGACCAAAATAAGCTGCTGCTGTTGGAACATCACCCGTGTATTTGGAAACTCTTCATTCCAACAAGCGCAAAAAAGACCCAAGTCAGCAGAAATGCCCAAATGATACGCCTAGAACCAAAAAGCAGAAAACAAATAAAGGCGCTAATTGTGGATTTTGTGGAAAAAACTTTTATGCACCTGCAAGTTCCAAATTTCGAAACTGGATTCAGTGCGGACACTATGGAACTTGGTTCCATGTAAACTGCGTTGGAACCGAAAGAAAACTCGGCTTTTTATGTGGAAAATTTTCTAATTAAAAAATTAGCTTGTTTTTATTATATCTTGAATTAAAATGTTTTGATTTTATTTCAATTTGGTGCATTATTAATACTATAGACATTCATCCACTTTCCCCCGGTGTCCAGGGGTAAGGTGGATTGATGAAGTCATTGATAAACTTCATGTTCTATCAAACTTAATATTGATCTTTCATTTTGATAATTCTTAAGCATGTTGCTCTTGGTCTATCATATATTTTAAAATAAAATTTAATTTTTTTCAATTTGTCAATTGTCAATTTGGCTTGAACTTATCCACCTTACCCCGACTTACCTTAATATCAACTGGAGCATGAAAGATTCTATAAAGTTTATGAAAAATTAAGTGTCACAAATATTATTATTATTATTTTACAGTGTTATTCAATATGAATGATCCAAAAAGAAAACCGTAGCTATGACCAATATAATCGGCATATTTACAAAATACGGATATCACATAAAAGATAAATTCTCCAAGTTTCTGTCGATATGGCAGCCCTATGTGACACCACAGACATCTAAATAATATTTAAATTCAAACAGAAGATAATAATTAGCTGAAGAAACTTCTTCAAACATATAATAACAAATAGAAAAAAGAAGTTAAAAATTCCGCGACCTGGACTCGAACCAGGGACCATGCCTATCGCTGGCACTGCTCTTAATAACAGTTGAGGTACCGCGGATATGAACCCCCACGATATCCAATTAGACGTCCTTGAAGCCACCAACCAGCTCAATCGGCCCAGCAGGCCCCGACTCGCAAGTCGGGAATCATCCTCACCCTTAAACCATCAAATAAATTAGTGAAATTTAACTCAAACAGAAGATAATAAATTAACTAAGGAAACTTTTTCATACATACAGGGTGGATACAAAACTTCCAATTGGTCTTCCATGAAGCCACCAAGCAGCTCAGTCGGCCGTAGCCACCAAGTAGCTCAATTGGTAAGAGCTACAGGGTGCATTATGAAAGTAATGCGCATAATTTTATTGTGACGCGACTATCCATCGCAGCGCGCTCGGACTGGTCAATTAATGTGGTGGGGGGGTCTGCCCATCCAAACGCGCCCGGTCTCAGTTCGCTCCGAGCAGTAGGAGCGGTAGAACGTGACTTCGCACGAAGTCTGTTTTTCGATTGTGTCACGGCACGATGGAGCGTTCGCTGGAACAGTGGTACCCGATCAAGTGTGCGACTTGGGAAGAATGCAACAGAAACGCCGGATCGCGCGCGTCAAGCCTGACATCAAAGACGTCTTCAAGCTCCACCACGACAATGCCCCCAGCCACACGGCCTTCGTCGTCACCAACTTCCTGACCCGGAGCAAGACCCCCGTTGTGCCCCAGCCTCCTTACAGCCCTGACTTGGCTCCGTGTGACTTTTTTTTGTTCCCTCGACTGAAGAGAGAGCTGAAGGGAAAGCACTGGGTGTCGGTGGAGAACAACCAAGCTCATGTTACAAGGTTCCTGAAAAACATTCCAGTCGAGGAATTCCAGGGGGCCTTCCAGGCGTGGCAGAATCGTCTGCGCAAGTGTATTGATGCAGGAGGAGACTATTTTGAAGAATTTTAACCATTTATACCAAGCAGATCAATAAACCTATTTGTACCAAGCAGCTCAATAAACCTATTTTTTCCAGAAAATGCGCATTACTTTCATAATGCAGCCTGTATGCCAGTGATAGGCTTGGTACCTGGTTCGAGTCCTAGTCGCGGAAATTTTGCTTCCCTTTTCTAATTGTTGTTATACAGGTTGGATACAAATATGAGCCCCACCCCCACTTTTATTTTTGTAATTGATGCAGATATGTCAATTTTAATGAATCCAATGAATAGAATGTGTGGGTGACCAATCCCATGGTGCACTTTTCATCATTCCAATTATGCAAATTAAGACACATTCAAATCCTATCTTAAAAACCGTAACAGATACACGAAAAATTCCAATTGAAGACTTGTTCAGCATGCAATTCCGAACAAAACAAAAAAAAATTCCAAAATCCGATGAAGGAATAACCAACAATCACATGTCGAATTTATTAGTTACCTCCCTATGCACTTCTCAAAGACATTTGATTGTTCAACATGGAAATCAGGAAATTACCAAAAATACCACAATAATATGCATTTTCATTAGGAAAAGCAAACAGTAGGACATTGAGCACATTTATGATTAATTGAGCACATCTATGGTTAATTTTGGATTAAAATTATTTCTGATTGAGCACATTTATGATTAACTAGCTGACATAACTGGCATTGCTCGGGCTGTTTGTCTGATGAAATTTATATCTCATCTTTTTTACGACATCGTATCTATGACAGTTTTTTGGATGCGACAATTTAAAAATTGATATTTCAACACATTTTCTAAAATTCATAATAAACCGAAAAATAGTCCTAGATACCTAAAATAAATTTTAAATCAAAGAACAAAACCAATGGATTTATAAAACTCTAAGCTTTCAACATGTGAGTTTGTATCTTAATTTATGAAAAACAAGGAAAAAATCCGGTAAAAATGCCGGAAAAGTGGATCCAGATAATCAAAAAATGAACGTCGAGATAGTGAGATAAGCTCGTTAATTGCCATCATTGTACCAAATTTCATTAATTTACAGCTATTTTTACTCGCGAAATACCGGAACTGCGAGAATGCGCATATTTTTACGGAGGGCCGTACGGGGGCAAAGGGGTAAAACATGAAAAAATAGTAGAAATTTTTTTTTTGCAAATTATGTGAACTATTCTTGGTTCAAATATCTAAATCGTACATGAATTTGCTACAGAGAGGGGTTGGCCGGCACGAACATCAAAATTAGGCCTATTTTGGGATTTTTTTTAGATTCCAGACCCCTCTAAAAATCAATTTTCAAAAATACATACCGTTTTAAAAATCTGAAAACGTATACATTCCCTTCTAATACGGAACTCTTTCCCTTGCTAAAAAATATTTTTTCACGTTGGCTTTCTCACCATCTATGTGTATTTTTTTTGGACAGAGGTACAATGTATCGGCGCGGTACCTCTCTTAAGCATATCAAGGCAGTGTAGAGGTTCGCCACGTAGCCATATTACACCCAAGATTTGCACGCTTACTAATATCTCCATTTGGCCATTAACCAACACATCCCTCAGGTAATAACCTATGTGTCTAATCTATTTTAGATAACTCCCATGTTAATGTTAAGTTTCTTGGTGCTCTTTTCATTGAAAAATTTATAGTACATCATACATGTATGTTTGCAGAAGCTTCGTTAAAATACATTGGATAGTGGTCGTGTATATTTCTCTTCCAGTAAGCTTGTATCGAATTGCAGACCTTAATAGGTTTTATGTAATTTTATCTTGTTTGAGGACTTCTTGATACACAACGTGGCTGTTGCCCCTTCCGGCTGTAAAATATATAGATTTTCTTTCGAGTATACTCGTGAGCAGGCAACATAGAGCTGGCCATGATAAAAACAATCTTCTCTGAGATACACGCCAGCAACTTTTAGAGTCTGGCCTTGAGACTTGTTAATAGTGACTGCAAAACACACATTTAAAGGAAACTATAGACGCTTGAATTGGAACGGGTAATCTGATGGAATTAAAGGAATTCGAGGAATAAGTACTTTTTCTCCACTGCCGCAACCTGTGAAAATAATGCGCTTCTATAATAGTCTCTAATAGTGCAGTAGCTTGCAGCCTTGTTCCATTGCATAATTTCGGCGGATTTAAGTTCCTTAAGAGCATAACTGGAGCTCCAACTTTAAACTCAGCGCATGAGGAGGCGTACCTGAAGGATTCAGGGAGTTCAGAAATTCCACAGGGTAATACACAGCATGTTCAATTTCCACGACCGAGTCTATTGACTTTTATTTCTTCAGTACGCCATCAAATTTTTGCAGCAGCAAGTCATTAATTTCCAATGCCGCATCATTTTTGGTAGTCATAATTGATCTCTCCCTGAACCACGAAACAGGTTTGTCATTAATTTTTTGGAGATCTGGTTATATCATGCCTGTGAATGATTCAATGTCTTTCACTAAATGACATAGACCTGTGGGAATTTCAATTTTCCCATTATTTTCTTCTATCATTCCTTCTCCAAGTGTCAAAAGTAAATGTGCAAATCGTTCAGTTTCAAGATCACCTGTAATGTGCACTCTCATATTTTTTCTTAAAGTCAGGACCTTTACTTTTTGCCACAAATAAGACGATTTCAAGCATGCATTCACCTCATCAGCGCATGTCCCACGCGGTACAACTGGAAGAGTTTGCCGATAGTCTCCTGCATTCACTATAGAGTTTGCCTAAGAGGATCATAAGGCCCGCCGCATATACACTTTGTCACTCCTTGTCGCGCTTAAGGCCCGTCGCATATAAGCTTTGTCGCGTGACCTCGATTTTGCCCTTGGTCGCGCGCGATGGTAAAACTGGTTTTCAGGTGACGTCGCCTCTGCTGAACTGAATTCAGTGGAAGCGACCAGCGACAACATCCTCGATGGCTAATCAAATTCTTTACTTAATAAATAATATTCATTTAAAAACAGTTATTTAATTCACTGATTATGTATATATTTATATATCAAGTACTTTTATATTTAAGTATTTTTAGTGTTGTTTTAATATTTTTGATAATATTTCACTACCGCATTTATACAAAACTCTGTTATTTAAATACGAGTGCATATTGAAAAGTAATGCCTCCATGGCTGTAACTTTTTTATTTTTTTATCGATTTTCAAAATTCTTTTTGTATCTGATACTTACATTTGTCTTCTATGTAATGCACTATTCACTTTTCGACATAGTCCCCATCCCTTTCCACGCATTGCGCCAACGCGTGACTAGTCGGGTGAACTCGTCGAAGAGGAATTCCGGGGACGTTCTCGACACGAGGAATGAATGGCATATTTCACCTTGTCGTCAGGACTCTACTCATGTCCCTTAAGGTGCTCTTTCTTCTTTGGGAAGTGGCGAAAGTCGCAATGTGCAAAGACTTTCATCTTTGAACTTGCAGTTTTTCATCTTTGAACTGTAGGCGCTGCAAGACCTCTGGCGTGTGGCGATCGTGTGCGGGCAGGCGTTATCGTGCTGCAGAAGAGGGTCTAAAGCTACCATTCAATCATGGTGTCGACAACAACCCCCAATTCCTCTCCGACGGGTTCACCCAACTAGTCCACGCGTTGGTGTAATGCGTGGAAAGGAATGGGGACTATGTCGAAAAGTGAATAGTGCATTACATAGAAGACAAATGTAAGTATCAGATACAAAAAGAATTTTGAAAATCGGTTAAAAATAAAAAAGTTACAGCCATGGAGACATTACTTTTTAATATGCCCCCGTAGTTATCATTTATGTATACCATATAGGAGAGAGGACGGGCGACACTCCTGTATTTGCGGCCGGACGAGCTAGCGACAAAGGGCGACAACTGATATCAACATTGTGACCTTGGCGAACCCCCCACTGCAAGCGTCAACGGGCGACAAGTTGTCGCTGGTGATTTTTTATTTGAGGCGGGCCTTAGTTCCCCCATAACCGTTTTGCATCTTCGTATATCTTGTAAGATCCAGTCCAGTGCTTCGAGAGCTCCCTTGTTTGACATGGTACATTCATCCCAAATAATAAGTTTACAATCTCTAAGTATGCGTGCCATGTCACTTTGCTTACTAACGTTACAAACTGATCATTCCACAAAGTTAAAGTTAAGAGGAAGTTTGAAAGTTGAATGTGCTGTTCTTCCATTGTGCAACAGCGTCACAGCTATTCCCAATGAAGCAACAGCAATGGCAATGTTACAGTGCGCTCTCACTTTAGAAATTAGCCAGCTTACTGGAAAAGTCAAAATTCATACGAAGACTTTCAATATCTCTGGCCATTAGACGAATATCCTTGCGATGAGTCTTGACTGCTACCATCCCCATTTGGTTTATGCCCTGAACGAAGACGATCCTGACCGACATTTACAATTTGCAGAAGAGTAGCTGCGGATATTGGATGATGACCCTGACCTGTTCGGAAAGTGACATGGACGGATGAAGCCAAGTTTCTTCTCTAAGGATGGTCAATCGCCATAACAACATTTACTGGCGGGCAAAAAATCTTAAAATTACGATTGAGTACGATCATAAATCTCCAGAGAAAATTGTTTTGGTGGAGTCGCATACGATGGCCTCAATGGGTCCTTCTTTCTGGAAGGAAGGATCAAAAGCAATTCATATTTGGAACTTTTACAGGAAATGGTCTACCCAGTTCTGTCGGACAGATATGACATGGAAACTCCATGGTGGCAACAGGACGGTGCGCCGCCGCATTATATGCATTATGCCGTTAAACTCCGAGAATGGCTAGAAGAAGCGTTTTCCGGAAGATGGATAAGTGGTCGTGTAAGGAGTTCCAAAACGATAAAATGTTTCCTTATATTTGAACGGTAATTCCTAGATCTATCATTCATTCTCGTTTGTTCACAACTCTTGAATAACGGCGGCAATGATTTCAGTGTGATTTATCCTCCCTTGCAACAAATGAAGTACACTTCAAAGTTGTTTTTTCCGCCTCAAAGTGAATTGGAATATAAGCTTACATTACACATATATAGTCATATGAAATGTTGGAAGCCTAACTGTTCCCCATCCACCTATGCGATCAGGAATGTTTGCTGCTCTCACTCCTGTCGCAGCCCTATGCCATACTTTTTCTCTTTGCATCGTAGTTTGCCCTTGTTGCTCGTTGTTGTTTCAGTGCAGTTTTTTTTCTGTCTTCTTGGCTCTGCTTCTCTGATAGTTTCGCTCTGCAATTTCTCATACGTTGTGGTTGCTGTTCGAACGCATTTTGCCTTCTTGGCTTTCTGGTTTCTCCTATAAACCTGTGTCTCTATGTGTATGTTCATGTTTTAGGCTGCAAAAGGAGACCATCACTTATCATTAACAACAATGGCGGCATACTTTTCTGCAAACTGCAAAAATGTATCGAACTATCCCATGCAATGAAAGTTTAGCGCATATTGTCGTATACGTAGCAATGCCAACACCTCCTAAAAAGAAAGCCTGCGCACTAAAAATTCATACATTGTTACATCATCATAAAAAGGCATTGTTAATCGTATTTCTACCAATAATAAGCCCTAAATTATGACTTCTTATGATCATGTAACAATGCATGAATTTTCAGTGCACAGGCTTTCTTTCTAGGAGGTGTTGGCAATGCACGCACGAATAAATTTCCTCATTTAGTTTACAATAATGCCAGAATAGAAAATGAAACTCGTTACAACAATGCCAGCTTATTAATGACTAGCGGACCCGATAATGCTTCGCTATTACTAAATTTATAAATATAAAATGACATGTATTGACTGATTGACTGAATCATCATCGTCGAAGCTAATAATATGAAATTTGGTCTGTAATTTTAATTTATTATGTAGAGACTCACTAAGAAAAGATATTACGAAATTCATTACCTAAAAGGGTAAAATAGGAGGTGTAAGTTGGTATAAAATCCGTCATTTTGATACGTCATTTAAAATACCCCTTGAGAATGGTATCCGAATTATCTTCAGGGGTTTCGACTGAGCAATGATTGTAACAAAATTACTTTCTATAGCACAAAATTTATTTTTAATACCGAGAAAAGGCGCTGGCTGTATTTTAAATTGCGGTATCGTTTAATTGTTTGCATCACTCTAAAAAAAGTTTGGACTTTTGAAATTCTGACTTCGGACTCTTAAAGACCATCAAAAAAGTAGAATAGGAATGTCTCTAAGCCTAACCTCTCTTTGTCATCATCGAAAAAATTAGGTTCAAAACTTTGTCACGTGGAAATAGCAGAGTAAGACAAGAGACAGAACGAGAAAATATAATTAATGGTAAAATTTTATTCTTGCGAAATAAAGTTTATACAGTGGAAGCAGAACAAAGATAAAGGGATCTAAAGAATGTTCCCATTGGAAGAATTGAATTAATGTTCGTATAGGTGAACCACACCCCAAAGAAACCACGCCGTACTTGGAAATCCCTCTACTTGTCGTATCTTTAACGCTGTCAAGAAGAACTCGAAGGGAAGTCCCAGGGGCGTAGATAGAGATACCCTGCGTAGCTAAAGGAGAGAGGTGAAAGCCAACTAGCTTTTCTGCCTCGGTATAGCACTGGACAAAGCACAAACGCTTGCTGCACTTTTCACACATAACTTGATCCCACGTCGTACGATGATAAACAGGATACGTTGTACCTGTACACCGCTAACACCACAACACAAATAAACACTTGGCGGTGAAAATAGATTAGAATGCCACTCACTTCAGAAGCAAATTTATGGGCGTAACAATTGCGCTCACTGGTTGAACGCCAAAACACAAGTAAACACTGTGAACTTCACCTCTCGAACAATTTTTATGACGTTGAAAGCACAGAGACACAAGCTTACAAGACAGTAAGCGAAAAGCACTTATCACTTTGTAGCACAATGTAAAAACCCTTACTTTAATGGTAAGGATTATTCCCTAGTAATCGAATACACATATGACGCACTAAGAATTAGATGGACTTAACACACATATATGGATCGCACTGATCCTGCTCATAGCTCATTACACTTCACGTTCATAAGGAACACAAAAATTACACCGCAACAGGATGCTGGTTTCGTAGCACACACACTATCATAGAGTAGCACTCTGTAAAAAAAAACTGTTAAGTACTTTACGAAGAACGAAGAAACAGTCATCAACTATTAAGTACTTAGTGAAGAACGAAGAATTCACAACACTTAGTAATTTGGTCGTCGGACTTTTATCGGTAAGTATGTCCTCCGTCGAAATGAAATAAAGAGGTGAGTCACAGTAGAGAGATACGTCTTTATAGATATCGTCCAGTAGGGAATGATGAGAGATGAGGATGAATACGTCCTTTCATGTTCATGTACGCTAGTCTTGAAATAAAATAAATAATCAGTGGAGCAATACTTGCGATACTCCGCGTTAAGACAGTCAATTAAAGAAACATAATCGATCGACGGTACTCTTTAGTTAAATAAAATTTAACGCATACGGTTCTTGTGCGTAAAACTTTGAACAGTAATAAAGAGGATGAAATGGCTACGGGGACCACTCACTCTCCACGGAGATAGACGCAGAAAACAAATGCGTCGCTTCAGCATAACGTGAACGAGTCCGAGGAATTCTTCACAGACTGGTTTTCTATGACGAAGAAGAAGACACCCCTCAAACAAAATGAAAGGCGTTATGGGAATGGCAACGGAACCTGTGATAAAATTCATCCTGTTCCTCCGAAACTATATTCAGCTAGGGAGAACGGGAACACACCCAAGATCTCGTCACATTTGAATAACCCGGCCGTCTCATTGCAAAAAACGGCGCAGAATAGTTCTATGAGGGAATTATTAACTCTATCCTAAAATACAGTCAGATATTGAATGCTGACGGTTTGCGCCAATAAACGGATGTCATTAATAAATAAAATCTTACTGTGTTCGGTCGTATATCGCTTGAGGAATACAAACTCGGCCTCTTTGAACGGGAACGTTGCATTCACAGCTGTCGCGACACACGGGGTTGAAGGCAGCTCGCCGCCCATAGAGAAAGTTGTCATCGGATTTCGGAAAGAGGAATGGGATAGAATTTCTTCTAACTGACCTCCTCTTTTCCGTGGAAGCTCCCTTTCATGCCCGTCCAAAAGCTGTCGGCTTTGTCGGTCGCTTTGCACACCAACCGCCGTCGGCTTTGTCGGTCGCTTCGCACACCAACCGCCGTCGCAGTTTTCCAAATATACGTCCCTTCGTCGCCTAGCTCGCTAGCAGGCGTCCACGGGATTTTCCTTGACGCAAAATCTTTATCGTGCAGTCATCTATTCCGATAAAACACTTTCGGCGTATCTCCATTCTGAGAACTTTCACTGTCGTAATCTCCGTCGTGTTCCTTCGACGTCTTCCATACTCTCTTCTGTCTTTTTTTCCTCTTTCGAGCACGTGATCCCTTCGAGATGACCCCTTCAACGTGACGTGCTCGCCTTACGTCATCGGGTCTGTCATCTCTTGAGAATCGCTCTCGTTGACGGAATCCACTTTAAAAGTTCCACACAATCAGTGATTGTATCTTCCAAACGGTTGGATCAATTGAAAATCACAAGGAATAAAACATTTCTCAAATGTTGAGTACAATCTCAAAATCCATTGAAAATAGGAGTTCCTATTTAATAATTCAGTGTTTCCCCCGCCCCTGCTGTCATAAGGTGGGAGTAGGGGGTCGGATTTAGTATCATTGATTAGCTTTATAAAGGATTAAACACGTATTTTTTTTTTGATTTGGTCATTTCCATCCGATGTGTATTTCTCCAGATATTCCACTGTTCCGGCCTTTTTGTTACGCCCTCTATAAAGATATTTAGATTATATATTTACATCCCCTATTTTACCCTGTTAGTGGGTGAATTCGTAAAGTCCTTTAGTAGTGGGTGCTTACATCACAAAATAAATCTACAGTCAAAACTTGATCTAATTAGCATCAGGGGTTTCGGTTCGGCATTAATGAATCGGTGAACAACCTATTGAACAAACAACCATTGTATTGCAGGAATGCAGGTGTTTACAGATAACAGAATTTATACAAGATGGTGCAGCAACGCATGTGGGTCGCACAGTAAAGGAATTTCTTCGTATACCAGTTCTGCTTTGTGGATGTTCTGCAGAGACACCTCCCAGATGTTCTAGCCTGCCCGTTCACCAGATCTTAATCCATGTGACTTCTGGCTGTGGAGAACCCTGAAGGACCGTGTTTATCATGGAAGCATACGAAGCTTGCCTGAAGTAAAAGCCAACATCAATCGTCATGTTGCAGCCATTTCACAGGAGACACTTCCTGCTTCTGTTGAATATGTTGTCCTGCGTATCCAGCATGCCATCGACGTAGAGGGTGCGCAAATTGTACAGTTCCGCTAACAACATTCCAGTAGTGCATCACTAGCGTCTGTGTAAGATTTTGTAGCATCACTTTTTCACCTGATGGCAACTGTATGCACAAAAAATTTTCCATTGGAATTCTCTTCCCCATGTTCTGCACAGCCTATACACAAAATTTCATTACTATCCATGCAATAACGCGATCTGCAGCCCGTGCAGAAGTGGAGAATTTAATGATATTCACCGGATATGTCCCGGTACATGTTTTTACTTTTTAAATGTAAAAAACATGTTCTCAGTGACTGGACATTATATTTTAATGTAGAAAAAAAGTCTTTGCTATCTATAGATTACGCAAAACAATTTTCATATATTTGGAGCGACTGTCCAGCAGCGTATGCCCTTGCTGTGTGCCTGTTCGGGTTGTAGAGTTTTGCAAACAATTAAACGATACCGCAATTTAAAATACAGCCAGCACCATCTCTCGGTATTAAAATCAATTTTGTGCTATAAAAAGTAATTTTGTTACAATCATTGCTCAGCAAAAACCTCTGAAGCTAATTCGGATACCATCCTCAAGGGGTATTTTAAATGACGTATCAAAATGACGGATTTTCATACCAACTTACACCTCCTATTTTACCCTTTTAGATGATGAATTTCGTAAAAGCCTTTCTTAGATAGTCTCTACATTATGAAATAAAACTACAGACTATTAAATTTCATATTAATAGCTTCGGTGGTTTCGGCTCGGCGATGATTAATCACTCAATCAGTCAGGACATGTTATTTTATATTTATAAATTATCAATACCGAACCATTGCCAAGTCCGTTAGTTATAAAATAAACAAAAGCTTAAGAAAATCAGAGATTATTACGTTGCTACGATAATAACTTTCGCGTGCTTTCCCATCGTTTTATATGACTTTGTTCGGAGTTTCTCCTAGGTTAATGTAACACCAAAACGATCAGCACTTATTTCATGCTAGAAAAAATATAACATCTCGGGAACTTCGTGATCGATCAGGATCAACAGACCGTAAATGTTAACCCAGATTATAAGCTATAAACATACTAAGTTTCATCAAAACCCGTCGAGTAGTTTTTGTGTGATGCGCGTACAAACAGACAACAGATTTATTATACAGGGTGTATCTGAAACCCTGTCACAAACTTTTAGAGGAACTAGTATGGGTGATTCTAAGCAATAAAGTTCATATGAACATAGGTTCATATAACTTTAAAATTTGATCGAATTCCAACGAGTAGTTTCCGAGTTATGCAGTCAACTTCGTAACACATGCTCACATGTGAGAACTAATCCCCAGGTGTTGAGATTTTCACTACGTAACTCGGAAACTCCTCTTTGGAATTCGAATAAATTATAATGGTATGCACACTTTTATGTATCCTATCATTCCTCCAAACGTCATTATCCTAGGTCTTATAGAACCTGAGTTATTAAGTTGTTGACCCTTGTGGCGGCATTTTTATTTCTGTTCATATCTCGGTTATTGTTCAAATTCGAACCCATGTTCATATGAACTTTTTTTTGCTTAGAATCATCCATACTACTGCCTCTAAAAGTTTGTGACAAGCTTTCAGATACACCCTGTATGTATAAATTCAGCTTCGTCAACCGCAGTAATGGCTGTAAACACGGCCTTCTAGAAACTACCAGGCCTGAACCAACACTTCCTAGACAGAAAGCCAAACAATTGAAACATCATACATTGTTACATCATCATAAGTCGACCAAATTATTGGTAGAAATACGATTAACAATGGTCGAAATATGATGATGTAACAATGTATGACGTTTCAGTTGTTTGGCTTTCTTTCTATACCTTGTCTCAGCTTCAGTTCAGAGTGACTTCACGAGTGAAGCGGTTACAGTTCGCCCGCATGAAGAAATAGTTCGAAAAATTTCCTGTATAAAAAGTTCAAAATTCTTTCTGGAATCATATTTCATATTTTTCTCCTCGATATAATAAAAAAATCGGCGGATAGAAACGCCATTTGACGTAATTTAAAAAAAAAATTAAATCTGTCTGTAGTCGAGATTATTTGATTGTAAAATGGCGGCGTCTCTTGTTCCTGCGTGAAAGAGATGTGTAAGAAATGAAAGATGATCGAGTTTTCACCGAGGCCAACGAGAGACAGGCCAGGTCACTCAAATATCACACGATCATCAGGGTCCTGCCAAGAATTCATCCTTCATTGTCTCCTCTTGAATTTTAACAATCAGTATTTTTTGTTTGTTGAAAACAATGAAGGATGGATTGTTGCCCGGACCCCGATGATCATGTGATTTTTGAGTGCCCTGGCCTGTCTCTCGTTGGCCTCGGTTTTCACGAAGAGGATTAAAATACTTTAAACATTAATTTAACAAAATGATATCTGATAGACACCATAAAAAAATAACTTATTCTTTTAACGACGGAAGGATACGATGTTGTGCACTGTGTCTGGCAAGGGACCTCATTCCATTAAGTCACTCTCAACTGAAGCTGAGACAGAGTATAGGTGGTGTTGCCTGAATATGGAAAACGTAAAACAATATTACGTCGAACTGGTTGTGCTATTACAGAAGTTATTTCAACGTCACAATCTTAATGCTCCAGCAATACACGAGGCTAACGAGAAATACAGGCTCCGGCACTGAAAAGTCACCTGACCAAGATAGGTCTATTAACAATCCAATCTTCATTGTTTCTAACAAAGGATAAAACACTAATTGTTAAAATACAAGATGGAAACAATGAAAGTTACATTGTTAATAGACCCATCTTGGTCATGTGACTTTTCAGTGCCGGAGCCTGTCTTTCTCGTTAGCCTCGAGCAATACATTATTGACGTCATGTTCAGGCCTGGTAGTTTCTAGGAGGCCGTGCTGTAAACCACAGTCTAGAATACAATGGCCCGAAAGATTCATTGTTAAAAAGTCGTCAATGACAAAAAACTCGGTGGCTGTGCACGGTAGCATTGAGAGCACATTGTAGGAAATGTACTGCGATTTTCGGCCGTGTTCCATGATCTAGATCGTGATTTTTACATAATGTTGAACGAAGGAAATTGCTTGTTTCACAGTGAGGAAATTGCTATCAATATGGCCCATAATACCTGTTTAGATGCAGGGAGAATAAAATATAAACAATTTGGCTAGTTAAAATCTTGTTGTCAACGGCATTCACCTCAACCGCACGCACGCACGCACAAGCAAAATATTCAATTTTTATACACAAAATATTTACATGATTACTCATGAAAATATGTCCTTTGATCTTGCCTGAAAAGATTAAGAAATTTCAAGTTAATTTTTTATTCTGAAATGATACACTTTTCAATCTTAGGAGAAAACATTTTTTTTTTACATATCATTATCAAAGTGTAACGTGTAAAAACAGAGAAAAATATCTAGCGCAGTGGAAAATAATTATACACGTAAACAGGGTAAGGTATCAAAAATAAAGTTTAATAAAGTAAAGCTAATTGTCACAAAATCATGAATATAAATAGAAAGGACAAGAAAATAAATTAATTGGATCCTTATTTGCTAGGCGATAAGAATTAAGTGTACTAGCAAATCTTACTTACACATAATTCTGAGTGTTTCCTTAAAACAAAACCATAACAACCGGCCTTGCCGGAAAGCTAAATTGACACCTGGAAACACTTCGTAACCAACCTTAAACAATATACACTTTCTCTTAATTACTCTTTTCGGAAAGTAATTAACTAAGGAATTATAACTACTACTTTCTATAAATATCTTACAACCTAGAAAAGGAATAGTAAGCTTCAATAATCGTAGTTACGAGGCTCGCTAACTTAAAGAATTAAGATTCACAAAAGTATTTGATTAATTCACAATTAGCAACTATTTCGGCCTCTCACAAAACATTACATAACTGTAAAACCAATTATCATTCAATGAAACAAAAAGCTAGACTGGAATATTATAGACAAAAGAATAACATAAAATATTCGTTCTAATAACTCCAGTCGAACACAGAAATAAATCCAACAATCTAGACACAACAAAAAGGTAACAGCCTGATTCTTAGGCTTTACACTCACAAATTACGATATAAAGGTCCAAACTCGTGGACGCTCAGTTCACAGTCTAGTCCGAGTTTTACACTAGATAAAGTCTTAATGGGTTTCAGACATAAATTTTATAACACATCATAAAGCCACTTTGGCAGCTAATAAAATACAAGAACATATAAATGCATTTGATCAATTCACAAATAGCAAATCTGTCGGCCTCTCACAATACAATACTTATTAGCAAAATAAGCTGCTACCCAATGAAACCAAAAGTTAGGCTGAAATATTACTGTTAAATGAATAATATAAAATAGTCATTCATATAGCTCCAGCCGAATACCGACACAAACCCAACAGTCTAGTCCAAGCAAAAAGATATCAGACTGTTTCACAAATTTTACACGCACAAATTACGATGTCACAGTCCCACTCGCAGATACACAGTTCACAGTTTAGTCCGCGTTTAAACTTAGAAAACGTCTTAATGGGTTACAGACGTAAATTTTACAATACATTATAAAGCAGTCTAGGCGATTAATAAACTACAAGGAAAGAAGAATGCAAGGTTACACACACCTTGAACCGTAACGTGACGTGCTAATGGCGCCCTTCTTCGGAGCATCACATACGCCACAATACACCATTAACACTCAGCAAATGCGCAAAAATTACACAGAGCATTTACGCTTTCCTATCTACATAGGCAAAACCATATTGTGATGTTATGTATGCCTTCAGCCCTCTAGGGAATTGCCCTCGCACCGTCGCACGCCCGTCGAACTCCCGCCGGTAGAAGTCACTCAAGACGGTTGCAAACATTCGGGGGTCACAATTATCTAAAGACATAGTACTCACAAAAATGGTTCCGGGCACGGAGAGGGTTCTTCCCGGTGATTCCGACACAAAACTCTCGTTCCACCTTGGGTACGCAGTACTACTGCTCACGTAGGAACTCCCATGAGAGGAAATCGCCGCCTTCGAAGCTTTCCCGCCGAACTCTGCTCTCGTCGGCTTCTCAGCGCTTCGCTCCAGCGTTCCGTTGCCTCCGCACGGCCGTTGCTCCTCTCGTCCCTGCTTGGTGGAAGCGACGACGAAGAGCCCTTCTGCGTTGGAGACGAGATTGCTCCTCAGGACTCCTGTCCGTTCCGTCGTCTCGGTCACTCTCCTCTCTCTTGTAGTTTTCTCCCGCCAAGAAAACTTCAAGCCTCCGTCTCGAGACCTCCTTGCGTCCTCATTCGCTCTTGCGTGTTGGGTGGTATGACGACACTGTCTGCCCCGCTCCTCCCCCGCCTTCGAACGGGTGAATATCCGAGAGCGGTAGCAACAGTCAGCGTCGCCGGGAATCGAACCTGGTTTCGATTTCCGTGACACAAAGGAGTTGGGACACCCCTGTGAACACCTACCGTAATTGTGGGACTGGACTGATCATCAAGGTGGACGGAAACCTCAATGCTGATGGCTACAGGACCATTCTGGATAACGGGGCACTTCCAGCGCTGTGGGAACACTTCGGTGACGGGCCGTTCCTCTTTCAGCACGACAATGCGCCTTGCCACAAAGCAAGATCCATATCTGACTGGTTTGACGAGATGCGGGTTGAAGAACTGGATTGGCCCGCCCAGAGTCCTGATTTCAACCCCATCGAACTTCTTTGGGACGAATTGGAACGACGTGTGATTTCCAGGATGGTTCGCCCTACATCTGTCCAAGAACTGACCACGACACTCCTCGAGGAATGAAGGTCAATACCTGTGGACAACATACCGTAAACTTGTGGACAGTATGCCATGTAGGGTGGAGGCAGTGATAGCAGCTCGGGGTGGTCCTACACACTACTGATTGACGCTTTTTGCAGCTTTATGGTAGAGCAACAGGTGTCCCAACTCCTTTGATCATGCAGTGTATGTTGAATAAGCAATTGAAATTATAATTATATGGAATGTCATTATTTTAGAAAGTGAAATGTTTTTCATCGAAAAAGAAATATCTTGTTCTTTATTATAGTATACAAGGGCGGACGGAAAGAATTGCTTCAGTATGTCCCAATACAATGATTGTAAATCAAAGTGTGCGCAACGGGCCGAGAAATCCGTCAAATGCAGGTAAAGGCATTTTCGAAGTTCCTCATTTAATATCAGTGTTTTTTAAATTATGAAATGCTTTGTTAGTCATGATTATAAATAAGAAAGGACTGCCATATTTATACTTCTTTTTAAGAAATAATTTTATAGATTGAAATTACAGATTACAGATTGAAATAGAAGAATTTCCTATGGCTTGGTGACTGTTGC